>CM060677.1:18375611-18593111 GCA_030686995.1 Artemisia argyi
GATTGGAGTCTCTTGAACCTTGGTGGAACGTGAAGTGAACCACGAAGCTTTTGTATCATTACACGATCCCTACGATTGTTTTTACGCCACCTTTTATAGGCGAGGTGAGGACTTGAACCTCTCTTTTCATATATATACATACGTATGTTCATGTTTTTGCACAATCACTTGAGGTCTATAATTCGTAAAACATAAAAACAACATATACGTTTTATATATCATACTATTACTTGGATAAGTCATAAACGAGAACCTATAAAAGATTCGAACTTATATTAACGTATGCTTAATAAAAATCACACGTTTCTAAGTTAAGTGGACCTATACGATTTTCACTAAAAAGACTTAGATTATTTTTCAACATTCACAAGTTATACGCGTGAGTTTGTGGCTACACTTTGACCTCGCTATTTCAAAATTCGACACACGACCCCCTAATATTTTTATACGGACTATTTGTTTACTTGGTATATTAACGAGAATGATAAATAACGAGGCCTAATAACTTTATTTTGTCACTTGAATGAGACTAAAGCTAAACGAGTTTTCATAGAAATTTCATAAACTTAAAAACTATATATGGGCCGATAAGCCCAATGAGCTAGTTTTAGCTTATTCTAATAAGCTGGGTGAAAAAGCACTTTTGAAACATAATTAGGACTTAAAATGATGGATTTTGATAAACCCAAAGTTCCCCCAAACCCCTTGGATCAAAACTTGTTAACGGGCCTTAAATGGACTCGTTAAAGCCCATTTTTGTGAAAAATAAGAAAATAAGCTAATAAGCTGTTTAAATAAGCTATTCTACATATTCTGAGCTTATTGAAATAATAAAAATGTTAAGTTTTGAATTTGGTAATTTTTGGACTGAATTTGAAAATTTTCGAGGACTAGGGACTAAAAGTGTCAAACATATAAACTTTGGGTAAAAAATGTAAAATCTGTTTTCTAAGGAAATAAACAGCTAATATTGAAACTTAGGATTGAAAAATGTAAATATTAATATACTTGGACTTAAAACGTAAATATATATAATTTTCGACTAACGACGTAAATGTTTTCCGTTAAGGGTAAAATGTGTAAATTGGAGAAACTTAAAGGATTTAATAGTAATATTGATTTTTTTAATAAATTTTATATATAATTATATATATATATATATATATATATATATATATATATATATATATATATATATATATATATATATTGAAATAATAAAAATAATAAACGTAACTTATATATATATATATATATATATATATATATATATATATATATATATATATATATATATATATATATATACGTATAAATTTATATAACAATAATTAAATTTAGACGAATAAAACAATACGTAACCATTATCTATTTTATATACGACGTAACACATCGCCTATGCACTTTATGGATTATTCGTAATTAATAATAAAAGTTCGCAATAAAACGAGACTTAAAAACTGAAACGTGCCATATCTTATAGGTTGTGTGTGAAGCCGTTGCCTTGCATCGTTGAGATTACGTTTGCTCTACTGTACTACTAAGGTGAGTTCATAGCCCACATTTAACTTATTTTTGTGGGGGGGGGGGGGGGATACATGCACAAAAACCGAACACAAGTCTTTTCCTGATATTATTATTGCTTAAGTAGCTATTGCCAAAAGTCCCTCGATCATGAACCTTAATCACTTGAAGGGTGAACGTAAATAATTGTGAATAGATCTATTAGGGATTGACAATCCCAATTTGGTTGCTAGAGGAAAGTCACCAAATGCACTTTATTTGAATATCATAGGTTACTGGCAAATACCTATCTTGGGGGCTATATATTTCGCATCATTATTACGGATAATTTTGATGTCTGTTGAATCGTTGAGTGTCATGAGCTTAAGGCAATAATGAATGCGATTTTTCTAACTTGTTTATTTGTATTTATATACAATAAGCACCTATCTCTTGTGTTCAAACTCTTAATTATAAACCTATGAATTTCACTCAACTTTTTGTTGACTTTTAGCATATTTATCTCAGGTAACTAAATGGAATGGATGGCAAAGGCACGAAGTGGGCAAATCAAGAAACGTTTATTTCTCTTTGAATAAAAACTTGTTGTTGAATAATGAAACCTCTTGGAATTATTAATATTTGGTACTTTAAATAAAACTTAAAACGTCTCACTTGAGTCGTTTTCTATAATTGTGACAAAGATCCACGATATAATACCCCAAAAGTCTTCCGCTGTATTGATCGATTTTGGGGGTGTTATAAATGGATGAAAACGTATATAAACATATGAAACGGACAAAAAACGATTGAAAACGTGTAAAAACGGACGAAAACATCTGAAAACGAACGAAATCGTATAAAAATAGACGAAAACGCTGAAAACAAACAAAAACGTAAGAAATGGACGAAAACGTATGAAAACGGATAAAAACGCCTGAAAATAGACGAAAACGGATGAAAACGTATATAATGGACAAAAACGGACGAAAATGTATAAAAGCCGACGAAAACATCTGAAAACGGACGAAATCGTGTGAAAATGAACGAAAACGTATAAAAACAGACGAAAACGTAAAAAATGGACAAAAATGGATGAAAACGTATGAAAACGGACACAAACGTCGGAAAACATATATAAACATGTGGAAACAGACAAAAACGTAATAAAGTGAAAAAAACGTGAATTTATATATTTAAATAAATAAAAAAAAAAAAAGGCAAAAAAGGGAAGGAAAAAAATATCTAAAAAAGTGAAAAAAAAAAAAAAAAAAAAAAAAACATGGACTTAGATTTCCATATTAAATCTTAAGTTAATCCCCACCATTAAATCAAATTAGATGAATGGTGAGAATTTATCCCGTTAGTATGCAACAAAAACTTGAACTTTAAAATAACTCACCTCATAACAAATGTTCTCCACCGAATAATGAAACAGTTTCTCTAATGTTGGTCATGTTGAATCAATAAGATAAAAATAAATAAAATAAATATCATTGTCAAGTAAAATATGATAACAAGTAATTCCCTTCCTGATTTATTTTATTTTATTTTTTCCCTAAAAATCTCTGATTATATTTGGCCAAACTTTTTCGTTCTAAAAGTTTCAAGAACATCACAATATTTTGCAATGGTTTCCCCGCTATTTCTTTTTGCATTTCCAAGATAACTAACCCATGCCCAAAGACAAAATAAAATATAAACATCATCATTGGTTCTAGGAACGGAACTTGAATTATTTTTTTAAAAGGGCCAAAGTACCAATGATTAATTTTAAGAGGGTCAAATGATAAAATATTATTTATTTTATAGATCCTTCGTACCTGATCGCTTCTAAATCGTTTACTACCTATTCTTTCATAAGCTAACATGGCATTTTTGCGGCCGTAGAGATGCGAGACCCAAATATACATTTGTCTAGACATCTTACATGGTTTAGTTGATCAAAAGTAAAACCAAGATTGCTAAAGAAAATAACAAAACTGAAAATCCGTATGTCTAGACATGACTTTGTTAACTTTCTTAGGGGGAATTTGTACATTATTATACTTATTTTGCAAAAACACAAAATTAAGAAAACCAATGTTTTTCTTACTTTTTATTAGAAGACATCATTTACAAATATGCTTCCTATGAGCGGGCGGGTAACGTGACTTTTGGCCCCGAGTTATAACTTAACGCATGTGCGTTAACAAGCTTATTGCCTTACCGGGGGTGTGCATTATTTCCACGTTAACGTGGTGCGGCATCAAGTTAACGCAGCGTTAAGCTGCCAAAAAAAAAAAAAAAAAAAAAAAAATGTTGCATATTGGCCCCTAGCAACGTATACATGAACGCTGGATTAAAAAAAAATTGCACTATAGCCCCTATGTTGTTTTATTGCCATTAAAAACGGCTACATTGTAAAAAAAAAAAAAAAAAAAAAAAAAAAAAAAAAAAAAAGAAAACCTATTTTATCAGATCTATAAATACCTATTCACTCACACAATTTTTCTTTCACACTTTCATTATTCTATATTATCTACAATACACTTCTATTAGCCAAAAAAAAAAAAAAAAAATGTTGGGCGGCAACAACAACGACGACTCATTCACGAATCTTCTCGGTGGGTGGAATCACCCATACGCGGGTTCTTCCTCAAATCCGAATTGAAATAACCCAAACGAGGGTTCGTCATCAAATCCGAATTGGGGTAACCCCAACGAATTTGGTATGTCGAGTCAAGAAGTTTTCGCACAACATCAAGCTTTTCAATATTGGAACGAAAGCCAACAAAACACCTTAAATTCCAATTTCCAAAATCTTCAATTCGCTCAACCATCACAACAATCCCAAACGGAAACAAATGAAATTCCGAAAACACCTACTTTTCCTCCAAAACCAAAAAGTCGTGGAAAACGAAAGTAAAAAAAATCCAACGACCCTGTAGAAGACGAGGAAGAAGAAGCTGAAAACGTGAGGCATCGTTGGATGCCAAGTGAGGAAAAATTGCTTGCCGAGTGTTGGGTGGCATGTTCAGAGGATCCGCGTGTCAGGCGTTCCCAATCTAAGGATACGTTATGGCAACAGATAAGAGGTGAGTTCAATAGAATAAATTCAAAACCTCGCAACAAGGATATGCTACAATCCAAGTGGAAGACGTTGAACCAGGATTGCAATAAGTTCAACGCTACTTTCAAATGGGCGAAACGCGAGCAAAAAAGTTAGGAAGGTGAAGTGGATATCCTAAAACGGGCTAACCAATTGCATCGTGACGAACACAACAATGCCAAGGTTGTAAAAATCGCTAGGCGCTAGTGAGGCGGTCAGGTAGGGCCTATCGATTAATCGGTTAGGCGGGGATTAATCGGGGATTAATCGGATTGGAATTTTTATGCATAAAATTTTAATTTTAGATATTATTATATTATATTATATTGTTGATATAAATAATGCCTAAAAACGTTATTAATATTTCTCGATATCTCTACGTTTTGATAATCACAAAATGTAAACTCATTAAAATAAAAGATTATGACGTAAACAAGTATTTAGTAGTAAATATTCATTTTAACAAATCAATCACTTAAGGTATAAATAAACAAAATGCCTAATGCATTTTATGATCAAAGGAACATTTTCTAAATCACTAGATTTTTTATATTTACAAACCTTACATTTTTTTTTATAAAGTGGGAACATTTTTAAACTTATACAAAATGTTTTTGTATTTATAAAAAAATATTTTATTCAAAATAAATATTTTGAATTCAAATTTCTACCAAAAAACGGCTATATTCTTTAGGAAAAACCTTCCTCACAAAAAGACAAAAGTTCTGGAAAAAAATTTTGGGCGGCCCCTTTAATTATACTAGGCGGCCCCCTTAATTATTAAGGGAACCGGCCCCTAATTAAGGGAACAGGCCACGCTCCCGAACATTATTTTTTTTCATATAAATACTGGCTAAAATGTGGCATTTTTCTTTACCTTTTGCACCTCAAACTTTCTGATCTAAATCTTCTCTTCTATTCTAATCCTTTGATCATATAATCATAAGCTTTTGTTTCTAAGTGATTCAAGCTTCTACTATTCAAGTGCAAGAGAAGAATACTTCTATCAATCAAGACAAGAAGTATTACAACTTAGTGTGATCCCTTCATCTAAGTTGTTTCTACATCATCATTTGTATATTATTCATTCATTTGTGTATAAGTTGTGAATATTAATTAGATAGTTGTAGATATAAGGGGTTAGGCTAGTAAGGTGTGTAAGTAAAGAAGGCGTGAAGAAGATAGTGGTGTGAATAAGTAGTGTTGGTGTGAAGAAGATAGTGGTGTGCTTAGGTGTGAACAATTTGTGAATTAGTTGTGAAGAAGGTGTGAAGAAGTTGAAGTCTTGAAGAAATAGAAGTCGTGAAGAAGTGAAGCGATTGAAGTCGTGAAGAAGAAGTTGTGAAGAAGGTGTGTAGTGATTAGTGGTGTGAGATTGGTTCTTGTTAGGATTAGAACTCGACATTTAGTTTAGTGTCGTTAATTGGTGTAAGCGAAAGTTGTGTAAGGTTTTCTCCGCCATAAGGGAGCTTGTTGACATAGTGAAAAAAACTCTCGAGCTAGGTGCTTGGGGAGTGGAGTAGGGCAAGGAAGGTGTCATTGTAGGCGAACCACTATAAATCCATCGTGTCTCGGTTAGATCTTTTCATCTCTCACTTCCTTATTATTTACTTACATTATTATTACTTTAGTACTTAGTTATATAATTGCTTATATTGTGCAAGACTTGGATTCACATAATATCGAATCAAAAGTTTTTAAAAGTAAACAAAGTTTTAAAAACAAAGGTTTTCATAATAAATTAAAAAGACGTAAAACTATTCAACCCCTCCTTCTAGTTTTCCACATATATTATATGTATGAGATAAGCACAGTGCATCAAAGTTCAAATATTTTAAGTGTTCAAATGTAAATATAATACATATTTCTTCAAAGTCCAAAGTTAAAGATAGATATTACTCGCTTTTTTGACCATTTTTAAGGGATCTTTGACCGATCTTGTCCGATTAGTCGGTTTGTTGACCGATTTTTAAGTGATTTTGTCTGATTTTTAAGCGATTTTGTTCACCGATTTTTAAGCGATTTTGTCCGATTAATCTGATTAGACAGATTTTGTCCTTTTAATCGGTTTGTTGACCGATTTTTAAGCAATCTTTGACCAAACTGATTAAATAGGCCGATTATGATAAATCAAGGTACTTAGTGAGAGATCAGCGATTATGCGGGGATTAATCGGCCGCCTGGGCCGATTTTTTCAACAGATTACAATGTGTCGTTCCCGAATGACGAGGCTTGAAATGTTTTGCGTACACATAAAAAAGGGAACGCGCCGGAGCCGGTTGATTTAACTGGCGACGTCACAAGCCAAACAAATGAGGCTTTGTTTGGTCATGATGAAGAAACACGGCCGATTGGAAAAAAGCGGGCTTCGAAGAAACAAAATCCGAGACAACAACAAGCACCGGAGGCACGAGTGGCACCAGAGGTTCCTTTTCTTCGTTCAATTTCGGGCAGATTATGCGCCAAGAGTATCGGGCAAAATGTGAAGATGCGGCCAAGGCGTATCAGGCGACCGCAGAAAGCCAATACACACAACAAATGTTGAAGGAGATTGAATTTTTGTTGCTCGACACTACCGGCAAGTATCCAAGCTACGTGGCGTTGGTCAATATGAAAAAGTACCGAATCATCAAGAAATATGGGTTGTCTCCTCGTCAAGAATGGATAATTGTGTTATATTGTGTTTTTTTCGTACTTTTTTAGCGTTTTTTTTTTTTTTTTTTTTTTTTTTTTTCGTATTTTAATGCGTTGATCTAATTAATGTTATGGTTTTAAATAAATGAAGTATTTTTTAACGTTTAGGGTTGAAATTGAAAATAATTGAGGTGAAGGTGAGTTATTGTATCATGATGTTTTTTTAAAAGTTAAGGTTAAAATGTTAAAGCTGATGTGGCGCTGACGTGCGATGAGTTATGTTATAACTCATAGGCACCTTACCTTGTGCTCTAAATGCCCAATATATTGCAACATGAGAAACAACAAAAGTGTCTTGCATAAGTAAAAACCTCACACTAATTGGAGTATAGTGTAACATGAGAAAAAAAATATACGTTGCATACTGTTGCAAATTAAAATACATTGTTATTACATACCATCTGATAAGAATGAGTCAAAAAAAAAAAAAAAAAAAAAAAAAAAAAAGTTGACTAAAATGAAATGATCAAGTAAAACAAGTCGGACAAGTATAATTAATGCCTTAACACAAACGACTTCCTGTGCCACCTCTAGTTACTAGCGTCTTTCGAGCAAATAAAAACATGTGTTTGACTTAAATGGAGGAGACACACTTACACTCTGTTTCCGAGTTTATTTTTTGGAGTGAAAGGGAAAAGTTTGAGATGATAATATAAAAAAATTGTGTTCCTTAGATTTTTTAAGAGGGGAGAGAAAAATAAAAGATAGTAAATTACATCAAAATTACACTCCCAATTTACTTCTCAAATTAGGATGAAATTGAGTGAAATTGATTTTAAAGCTCTTTTTTTGTTACTTTCTTTTATTTTCTTTCCAACTCGAGAACACAAGATAAAAAAAATAATTTCTTATTCCTCTCCTCTTTACTTCAATCCTTTTTTCCTCTCCATCTCTTTTCTTTCCATTTTATACTCGGGACATAATTTGTAAACTAAGAGAACCTAATATACAAGTCGCTACGAGGGATGGAACCATAGCGGGTCTCGTGACATCCATGCAGTTTTGCGACGTAGTGGTAATTTTTGGTGAAAACCTCGATTTTTCGTAATGCATTCGGTCCATAAAAATCGTGTTTCTAGTGTTGGGTATTTTTTTATAAATGCACTTGGTCAATATGTCTTCTAGTTGCGTCTGTGGTCGTTACCCAATTTGATTCGAGTTTCTTGCAATATAAGTGCTACCATTCACCAAAATGCGTGTAGCTTAATTAGCGGTGTCTCTGTGGATATAAGTGCTACCATTCACCACAATGCATGTAGCTTAATTAGCGGAGTCTATGTGGAATGCTATCAAAGTAAATGATTGTAGATTCTAGTTGTGTTAGATATTTTTAAATATTGTGAGATTGTTGGTGAGTTAAAAAATCAAAATGCTACTATTGT
Source organism: Artemisia argyi (assembly GCA_030686995.1). Lineage (NCBI taxonomy): Eukaryota > Viridiplantae > Streptophyta > Magnoliopsida > Asterales > Asteraceae > Artemisia > Artemisia argyi. The sequence continues at coordinate 18,384,282 of CM060677.1, forward strand.
CTTCTTATATACCGAAAACATCATGTCTCTAAAGCAACTTTAAAGATTGTATGATCAATTCATATCTTTAAGCTGAAAGTGATCCATAAAGTGGGTTTTCATGTGTGAAGGGAAGTATGAACTTGTAGGGTGGTACATGGGATGATTGGAATAGTGAGGGATGAAAGATGACCCTACTTGGTCTTTTCAGTGTACCAATAAGGGGGCATGTAGATTCTCCCTCAAGGTGTGTGTTTCTAGGACCTTGAAGCCTTTTGTAAAGAGGGAAATGTAGAGGTCCTGGAAGAGCCCTTGACTGGAATGGTTTGGGTTCCTAACGAAGCCATACATCTACCCTACTTTGGTTATTGTGGATGCTGGTTGAATGGCCTTGGTGAGGGGGATGATATGAAAATGTAGTTAGATGGTATAGGTGCATATAAGGTGAATTCTTGATCTGTATTGTGGACCGGATGTAGCTGTGAAGAGTTATTCTGTTTCTCTTGTTAGATTTCTTCATCAAAGATAGACTGTAGTTTCATCTGTTATCTGGTGTTGTATCTTTCTTGTATTATGTTTAAGGGCATGTCCTTATCAGGTGTATGTTTCCTTTCTAAATTGTACTATATTTTGGGAGATTAATATATACTTTCACCTTTGCAAAAAAAAAAAAAAAAAAAAAAAAAAAAAAAAAAACTTTAAAGATTGTAATAGATTTGTTAAAAATCAGCATTGTTTGGCTCAATCACGACCGTGGACCAAATTATTAAAATCGGACTTTTGTATGCCCACAGTTTTAAGAGAAATGATACAATCAAAAAAAACATTCACAAAATAACGTGTAGTGATAGGTGGATTTTATTATAATATATCTCTCTTCTTTCTGATTAAGCCACTCACTACCTGACATGTCATTTTGTGGGAGTTTTTGTAAGAGTTTTTGTGTGGTTCTAACAAAACTCATGATTGAAAAGAATTTATTGACCGAAAAACATAATAAAAGGTAAAAGCACTCGCAAGGGACATTCATCATATTGGCAACGGAAACATGTAAAGTCTACAAAAATTTTGTATCCCAGAGTTTTATAAGCCATGCATATAAATGGATCCATGTAATTCATCTTATTAACTTTATATATATATTTAAAAAAAAAAAAAAAAAAAAAAAAAAAAAAAAAAAAAAAAAAAAAAATCCAAAAATGGTCTTTGATAGACCGATAGACTTTTTGTTAGCTTGTATTTTATGTGTAATTATTTTTATTTTTTATTTATTTTTTTTTTGCAAAAAAAAAAAAATATGATTGCACAAACTACGATCACCTTTTGTCTTATTGCAAAAAAAATTAAAAATAATTAAATAATAATAATAATAATAATAATAATAATAATAATAATAATAATAATAATAATTTTTCTTAAAAATTTTTTAAACTTTTTGTCTTGTTTTTTTTTGCAAAAGAACAAAGATTGTCGCACAAAAAGTATATTCTAGCAAAAAGCCATAGCGTCGGTTTAGCAAAACTTCACCAACTAAATATTTATTTTTGGACATGTGTCAAAAAATTAGTGGAGTCGCAAAGTCTAACGATTTATCTGAGATTTTTTTTTTCTTAAAAAATAAATAAATAAAGCTTTACTACAATGTGAATGTAAAATCAAAAACTATGCTACTTTTTAAAATTTTCTGTATAAATAAAGATAAGAACAATGTTGCACATCACTTGTCGATGGACAGATGAGCATTTTGGAAGTTTAGTTTTTTCATGCTCCATCTGCATCTTTTTTCATATATTTACAGACCTACAAACAAAAGATCCTAATAGTAAATGAAAATAATTGGCCAGAAGCCCACAACAATTACCGGGCGCGATTTTGACATGACATTTGGATAAATGAACCGAGAATTAACACATACGAGGCAATAGATGGGACTAAAAACCCGTTACTATTTAGGACCAAAGGTGGAGACTTGGAGAAAGGAGACTGGTGGTCGATAACTCGAGTGCTAAAGGAGAGTCCTTAAGGAACGCCTGATGCCAAAGTAATGAATTCATAGTATAATGAAAATTACCGTTTTGGATTAATGGGGAAATTTTTTTCTCGTTAACTTTCTTATTCATTTCAACCTTAAAATCCCTGCAACTTTCAAAATTTTGATCTAAGGCCTACAGTACACGATGTCAAGCTACTAACGTGCGTTACCTCAATTAGTGTTGACCTTTTATATGCTGATGATATGAGTTAACAAGAAAAATGAGTGTGGCGGGTCGCCTTAAGTTTAAAAGTTGTAAACGTTACACGATGGGAACCGGAGAAAAGGGAACATTCAACTGCTTATAGTCTAAACATAGTAATCGAGTTTGACTTTTAAGATCAAACAGAACAGTTTACAGCTTCAAACTTATTACAGATTTCGGATGTGTTTTCAGTGTTTAAAGTTGTAAAAACTTATAGTCTAAAAATAGTAATCAGATATTTCAGTGATTGAGTAACTTTAATTAATCACATTAATGACCAAAAATATATTAGTGATCCCTAAGATACAAAAATAGCTTTAATAATTGAATGTCCCCTAATGGAATTTGTACATTATTAACACAGCAAAATTTAGCCAAAATGTATTAATTTCTAGCTGTTCTCTAACTTTTGGCATATATCATACAATGATTTCCTGTATAACTTACTAAAACTGTTGAAAATATACATATACAACTCTACAAGGGCATGCACTTTCCAATTTAGGAAAATTAACCATTCCGCCCAATACTAAAATTTCCATTGTAAGGAGACGAAGGTGAATCATTATTCTCAGATACTTGAGGCTTATTCCTCTTAAGCATTTCCTTAATCTCAGCTTCTTTCTTATCATAAAATTCAATCAAATCTTTTAAACTTAAGGATCGGAATATTCCTCTTGAACTACGTCTTGCTGACTGGGGTTCAGGAATCTCGTTTGCTTCTTCATCAGTGTTGGCATCAAATCTACGGTATTGACATAACACTCTACAAACGTAAATGCCAAGTGAAATGAAGCACACGATACCACATATGAGAAATAGACCCCAAAAGCTGCTTAAGGAAAGACTATTAGTGTCGATATCTGCAACTTGTGATGAACATGAACTTGATGCCAACCATTTGTCGTGGATTCTTTGTAATTCACCGTTTTCTGAGAGTTGGAGAATGGCAGTTGATAAGTCGATTGCTAGAGGCGAATCCCTTTGGAATGCCTGAAATCAATACGATGAAATTAGTGACAATTAATGTTACAATGTCCTTATACAATACCTATTTGTATAAGTGAATATGAAGTTTTTAAAAATTTTAATGCATTTATCAAGAAATATGAAGTAGACAACAAATACTGCAACACAAATATTTTGGCTTTAAGCTTTAATTGAAGAAATCTATAGCAAGTTTGATATAGTAAAAATTAAAGTTTAAAACAAGAAAGTCAAAATGGAAAGGTTAAAGTTGGAAGAAACTTACAAAACCCCAGCCGCTTTTAGTGAACTCCCGACCAACAATCTTGAAGTCACACTTAGTGTAACTCATAAAAAGCTCGATATAAGGAAGCTCATCAACAATGGCAGCTACACCGCCTTGTTTTGGACCAAGACTAAGAGCATGCGCATACTCCAATTGATCTTTTAATGATCTAATCCTAGATTCTGCAATGTTAAGTTCTTGCACCAAATAATTTTTAGCAAAAGATCCGTCTTGAACTCCAATGGGTTCGTTACTTGAAATCAATCCATCTATACCCTCGATCCCTGAAGTTAGCTGTTGGACCGTGAGTATCGAAGTCAAACTTGCTGTGTAGCTTGAATTGATGATCAAAACAACAAACAGCCACAAGAGTAGAACCAAACGCCCCAAAGTGCTAACCGTGTTCTCTCCTGCATATACAACTCTACCTCTTAACATCATACAACTAGTTTAAGAAAAGAAGTGTTAAAATATAGTGTTTGGATGTGTTTTACTCTATGAATTGATAATCAAACGAACAAATGTTTATCCAAACATTAAACTGATGATTGCGACTTCAAATGAGGCGTGAATCCAAACATGATTTTTAGAATGAATGGATCATACTTACTATGTGAAAAGAACATCGTTGAGAAACTAAACCAGAAAATAGTCATGATTTGTTGACTCGGAGGCCCGCGAAACTCATGATTCAAACGATGTTCAAGGATCCAAACAACAAGCCCAACAAGAAGAAAAAATCCACCCGTAACAAGCCACATTTCAATTGTGAATGGTTTGAGGAAAGCCCATGGACTGGTTTTTGACTTCTTCACCGGAACAACTATAACAAGACCCGATTCCATATAAGGCTGCGTAAAGTCAACTATCCTCGTTCGATTTGTAATAATAGTAACATCTCCAACTGCAGCATCAAATGTCTGAAAAACAGATAAAATCAAATTTCTTTGTATGAACAAGTCGAGTTAGGTTAGGCTTTATCTTTAACGGGTCAAGTAGGATACGACTCAAGTTCAAAGCCTTTTTATTTATTCAGTTTATTATCAGAAAGATGCAAAATTGCAAACAAATAACACAGTAACCAACCCAGCACAACCAGACCAGTTTCAACTCAAACACATCTCAACCCGTTACCCAGCAAAACACAACCCACCCATTTTGCCACATGGACAAAAAACTAAACATCAGGCAAGAACAAACACTTACATTATCAGCAACAGAAGTAACAAGATTGCTATAACTCGGGTTCCGATCGCCATTTCCAAAAAGAATATATTTCCGCGGCACAGGGTACGGTAACAAACTCACAGCAGCTTCAAAAACATCAATACTATAACCTCGTACTCCTCGTGGGTCGTGAACATCTTTCGTAACAACCTCTTTATAACTATGCCTATACGGTACACCAATCCTCAATGGTTTTCCGTTGTTGGGGAACACCCATCCACGTGGCTTCAAACTGGTTTCACCAGGCCAAATTACACTATAAAGTCGGTTACTATTTGAACTGTTTAACGGTTTTCCGTAGAATGTTTCTGGAGGAGTGACTGATAAACCCGAGTAGTTTGACCAGTATCCAATAGTACGTAATCCGTTTTCACCTATGTTAAGAACATCGTAACCCGGATGAATCAGATTCTTGTCCTGATCAAACTGAAATTCACCCGATAAACCGGTGAAATTTGTAGATAGAAGTGTTTCAAGTAACATTGGGCCTTCGTTAAATGTCTGAAGCGCTGATAGCCGAAGCGAGCTATCGTTGGTCTCTCGAAGTCTCGGGTCTGACGAAAACGTGATATTTTTGCCCGATTTTAAGAAAGTGTCGAGAGCGTATGCAAGTAGCCATACAGAATCGTAAGCATAAAGAGCATACGAGTTGAAGCCGGATATTTCCTTTTCTGTAATGTTTTTCCATTTTGTCGCGAAAGATGTTTTTAAATCCGAATTTGGAGTGTGTTGACGAAGTGACACAACACCCTGTAAAAGTGACAAGGTGTCGGGATCCGGTAGGTCTGATGAATCCAGAACAGCAGGAAGCCACTCAGTAGTGATCCAGACGTAATCACTGGTCATCATACCGAGTTTCTTCGCTATCGAGAAAATTTCTAGACCCGAATCTGGATTTACGTGAACGACATAAACCCGTGACTCCATCAAATTAACATCGGTTAATACTTGACTTATATCGCTCTGCAATGCACCAGGAGTCAATGCAGCTTTATAGGAAATTTTGGCGCGTTTTTTAGCTAAAGAATCACCTAACGATGAAACCCCATTCCGTCCGTAATCATCATCTACGAATATTGCGATTACTTCTTTCCATTCAAAGTATTCAATGACGTCAGCGACTGCTGACATCTGGTAGTAATCATTTTGTGTAGTACGTATGAAGTATGGGTACTGGAGAGCTGAAAGTGTGGGGTCTGTTGCACCGAACGAGAGTAAAGGTACATGAAGCTCGGTAACAACGTGCGAGATGACGTGTGCTATGGTTGAGGATTGTGGACCGATTACAGCAACCACCTTTTTCTCCATTAGCTCCAGAGCTGCATCAAAACAAGAAAAATGTGTTAAGACTTTTTTAGTCCAACCCGTCATTTGTTAAATTTATAATTATGATGTGTTCCTTAGCAACTTTGACACATATTTGCTTGCAGGTGATAGTAATTCTATGTTCTTTGATGTCTATATGAAACTTCTTCTAAAGGTTAGAGTAGCTAATAGTATTATGGAAAATGGAACTATTGAGTCTGACTCTCAAAGTCAAATATGATAACTAGCATTCGCTTAGAAACGAGCACCTATTCCTTTATTTATTACCTCACAAATAGGGTGTTCGGGATTGCATATTGTGCCCTAATTCACTTTGCTAGTGTTTGGATAGCTTGTGGCTTAATTTTGATAACATGAGCATCAAAAAGACCATGTGATTGAATCATATTTTCAAAGAATGGCAATTTATAACTTGTATTATAATCATAATGAAAAAAAGTCGTGAAACTCCTATCATGTTTGATGAGTTACATGAAATACTAATGAGCTGTGAAATCTCCCTCGAACATAAAACAAGATCATTTAATAACTTCCCTACTAGTGTTAACTATGCAACCAAAAATAAAATACGCAACTATATAAAACGTTATTATCCTTGTTATATTCACCTACGTATCAAACAACAATAATCCATCCCACCTACTCCCTTTCTCACAACCCATGAAATGACGTAGTCAATGGAGTCGAACTAAGGTCAATGTATCTCATACTGAACATCGTCTTGTTCCTGAAGGCTGCCAATCACCACTCGTAACCTCCAAAGACTACTTTTTAAAGGTTGGCTCCTTCACAATGATGTAACTCATGATGTGACTCGTGGTTTAAAACACTTACGCTTCACTCCCCTTATAGTGGCACCGAAGAACTTGTTATTGAAGATGGCTCGAGACAAGCCATCCTAAACATTGGTCCAACTTCTATTGTAAATACTAGTACTAAATAATATTATCCGACTCATGCCGCTTCATAAAATAGACTTCTACTATCCATTGAGATCACCAATTAGGACATCCATCATATTTTATCTAAGGTCATATCAAATTATCAATAACCATTTTAATTTTAATACTCTAAAGTTGGAATTTGTTTCACGTGATTGCAATAAAAGACTATAAGTCATAAACTGGCATTCTAAAACTCAATTCAACATCATTGTTCTCTTCATGTTCTTTGTAGTGCATATGTAATCCCAAACACCCCACTTTAGCAATAGCACAATTTTAATAAGACTTCCCATTTGACTCATTCCTCTTGATGTTCTAGATTTGTATAGGGGATGGGATGTAAAAGAAGGCTTTATCGTCTAAAGGCAGGGGTGAGCTTTCTCACTATATCTCGCTCTTCTTTTATCCCGCCTGGCTGTTTGTAAGGGCCACCTATGTATTCAAGATCTTAATTTAGGCTACTCAAAGTTAAAAACTACTTTCATAGACCACCGAAATATGTTTGACTTTATTCATATCACTATCTACAAAGAGAACATGCCACATGACAAAAATGCCCTCGACGTTTAGGTCATCTGAAATGTTTTAGGCAGGAATTAAGGAAACCAAATACTACTCGTACTTTATAAGGTGTAATCTTGTTCTAATCAAGAAATCTTATGACTCTAACAAAGAGCATGTTTCATCATAATTATTTGTCTTTTCAAATCTTTTTACAGCAATTATGTCATCCAAAATGTTTTTGACAGAAAATGGTATAAACAAAACAACCTAGCTACTTAAGAGTGACTATAAATATATGAGGGGGCTAAATGAAAAATATCCACATACAGTCAAATTCATTTGGGTCCCTGTTGGTTTTTGGTAGTTGCAAACTCACAAAGGCATCTGCTTTTTCTACTTTTCCCTCCTATTGAAAATGAGGTGTGCTACACCCACCTACACTTTACAAAAATTTTCCCACACGCTGATGTGGCGGAGTGTTGATTGGTTGGTTTTCTGTGGCCCACAGAAAACCAACCAATCAACACTCCGCCACGTCAGCGTGTGGGAAAATTTTTGTAAAGTGTAGGTGGATCTAGTATTTTTCATTGAAAATACCAATTATTGTTTTCTAGTTTCTACTAATGGTAATATTTTCAACAAGTACCAATTATTTAGCCCAAAAAGCTAGATATGCTTGTGCTAAAGCCAGTATTTGGGATTGCTTATTTAACTTGTGCTTATAACCACATACAGTTATAAGGTTATTAAAAACACCTTAACGAACTTGTAACTCTTAGCGCACCGACAATAAACTAAGCTTACACCAAAACAACTTATTCTTTTTTTGTTGCAATAGGTGAATTATATTAACTTCCAAAACTTTTGTACAACACATAAGAATAACAAACAAAAACAACTTATTCTTGCTTTATATAATTTTGGAAAAACTCACAACTCCACTTTAAGCCGAAAAAAGAAAGCTTATAAGTTTTCCTAAATTTACATAAGCTCGAAAATCCGATATTTAAGCTGAAACAAAAACCTCTAGGAAGAAATGCATAAGCACTTTTTCATCCAAATATGCACTTTTCTAAAAACACAATAAGTAGATAATCATTAACAGTTTTTTAACATAGAAACTCTCAAAATTGCTTAAACAACACAATAAGCTGTCTAACAAACAATCCCAAACACAACAACTTTTCCAAAAAAAAAAAAAAAAAAAAAAACATTACCTTCAATGGTACCAAGGAATCCACTGCAATTAGTATCATGTAAAACAAGATTCAAATGAGTATCTCCAAGAACAGACTTATCAGAATTAACATCATCAACAGCAGCTATAATAGCAGGCTTAACAGACCTCCCAATAACTGAATTCACTGTCAACAAACCACCAAGGTTTACAACACTAGGCCTTCCTCCTCTTGATAACATGACACACATACTAAAAACCAGCCAAAACACAATCTTTTTCATTTTTTCAGATACCCTTTTGGATTTTAAGTCAACTCAAACAGTTTTCACAAAACATATTGCTAAAAAGCTTGGTTCTTGAAATTTAGTGCAGATTTCAAGATTTTCAAGAAATATGAAACTAAGCAACAAAATGATAAGATAATTTTTTTTAGGATACCCTTTTGAAAACTGAGTCAAGTGCAACAATTTTTACAAAACATATTGCTAAAAGCTTGGTTCTTGAAATTTAGTACAAATTTCAAGAAATTTGAAAATTAAGCCACAAAATGATGAGATAAATTTTTAGTATATTTTGTTTTTTGTGTTTTTTTTTTTTTTTTTTTTTTTTTTTTGGGAGAGTGGAACAAATATCCAGCAAAGGGGTTGTTAGATATGGATACCCACAATGGAAACCATTGAATTTATAATTTGAATATAAAGAGGAAATATTATTTAATTAATAATTCATATGATGATGCAGTCAATCAAAATTAGTAACATAAAATAATGTAAATGAGTAGAATTAATAAATTGGAAAATTCTAATTAAAAAGATTCTTTTAGATGAAGAAAGTGATGGTAAATTATGTCTGACTGAAAGGGAAATGAGTGAGAGGAAATGAGAAAGGAGATTCTATAAATCAAGCAAACCCTCTACTTCCAAGTTGCATAGTTCCACCCCATGAATTATACCATGTGTTTTATAACTTTATTGATCTAGCTACTTCTAGTATAAAAAGAACTTGTGAGAATAAATAAAGTTAATAAATCTTATAAATGAAAAATAAAAAATAAAAAAATAAAAATTATAAGAATAAAATATGAACCACACATTTTAGAAATTTAACTCTTTAGAATTTCATTTACAACGTTTTGTTAAAATGCATGTGTTGTTTAAACGGCTATAATACATCTAGAATGCACTTTCTTTTTCTTTTTCTTTTTTTTAGATCAAATAATCATACTTTTACGCATGATTACGTTATACCTTATTTTTAGATTCAAATAATCATATTCAAAACTATGCATTATACCTTATTTTTAATTGATATAATAAAAGAGAACTTGTAAAAGTAAACAAGTTTACTAATTTAGTTAGAGGCAAAAGATTAATAACCAGTAACTTGAACTGGCCAATAATGTCTTTTCAAAATTTACTTATTTATTAATTAAACTTAATAATAAAAAAATTGTGAAAATAACTCTCAATTACAGTTTTTATAACTTAACTATTTAGAAAAAAAAACAGCATGAATTTTATTTTATTTTTTATTTTCTACAATTTAAAAAAATTCACTTACTTTAAACCTTAAAAAACTAAATAACTGTTGTTGTTGTTGTTGTTGCTGTTGCTGTTGTTGTTGTTGGGATATGAAGATCAAAGTACTTCTGAAGTTCAAAGTACTGCTCATGATCAAAATATTGCTTGTGCATGAAGAAAAGTCAAAGTACTTCTAAGATAAAGGACTGTTCTGCAATATCGTGAAAGGATTGTAATGCAAAATCGATATTAGAGATAGTTATTAGAACAAAAAGCAAGGTCGATATTAGAATTGTTAGGGATTGTTAGTGAATCTGTGTTGTAAAGCAGGTCCAAAGTTTAGTTTAATATAATAAATTGAAAGTTCTTCTTAGCTTTGTGTTAGTAGATTTCGCATACTTAACAAAGTTATATCAGTGTTTCATTATTAATAGTTTTGGAGTTATTCAAAATTGTTAAACCTTTACAAGCTACAAAGTAGTTTGGTCAGAGTATATCGATCCAACAAGTGGTATCAGAGCTTGTGTGAAAACTCTGATTAAGAAGAAAAACCTTAAAACCGATTTTACTACAAACCCTAAAAGATGTCGACTGAAGTTGCACAAGTTCCATCCATCACCTCAATCAGAATTCCTATTGTCAAGAAGGGAGAGTATGATCTATGGAGCATGAAGATGAGGCAGTACATTGCTATCACAGACCATGCTCTATGGGATGTGATTGTCAATGGTAATGTTGTCATTGAAGAACCTGTATCAGTTGAAGGACAACCTACACCACCTAAGCCAACCTTGCCAGCAGTTACAAAAAGAAATCAAGATAAAGCTCTCAACATACTGCTTTCTGCTATTCCTGATGGTCACTTATTGAAGTTTCATGATGCTAAGGATGCAAAACAACTATGGGCTGCTATTAAGACAAGATTTGGAGGTAATGATGCTTCCAAGAAGATGCATAGAAACCTATTGAAGCAACAGTTTGAAACATTCACTGTTGGTGAAAGAGAAAGCCTTGACTCTGCCTATGACATATATCAAAATGTACTCAGTATGCTAGAGTTATATGGAGCAGAGGCATCTGCTGAAGATGCAAACTTGAAGTTCTTGAGAAGTTTGCCATCTGCATGGCATGTGGTTGCTACTATGATTAGAGGCCAACCTGGTTTGGATACTATGGACTTTGATGATCTCTACAACAATTTAAAGGTGTATGAGCATGAGATGAAGGGTAACAAAGGTTCAAGTTCTCATAACATTGATTTTGTGTCTTCTGAAAACAGAGGCAGTACTTCCACTAAAAGTACTGCTTACCCTGTCCAAAGTACTATTGAAGAGAAACAGCACCCCTGTACAACCATGGTTACTACCACTTCATCACCATCAAACAACACCAACTCAGATGATGTTCTATGTTCTTTCTTTGCTCAACAAGCCACTTTACCTGTTACATATCAAGAAGATGTCTTGTAAATTGATGATGATGCTTTAGAAGAAATTGACATAAGATGGCAAGTTGCCATGATCACTGCAAGGATCAAGAAGTTCATGAACAAAACAGGAAGAGGTATTGATTTCAAGGCTAAACAGGGTATAGCATTTGACAAATCCAAGATTGAATTCTTTAACTGTCAAAAGACTGGTCACTTTGCAAGGGAATGCAAGTTTGAAAAGTATCAGGAAAATAGACTTATGGAAAAACCCAAGGTTGAAAGAAAGGAAGTTCCTATTACTGAACCAAAACCAAAAGCTTTGGTGGCTCAAGAGAATCTATCAGAGGTTGACTGGAGTAATGAATTTGATGATGAACCAGTAACCTACTCTATGGTTGCAGTGGAAGAGGTTGATTGGAGCACAACTTTTGATGAGGAACCAGGATTTGCTGCTTTGGAATCAAGAGATGGTCTAGGAAGCTTTGATTGGAGCATGTAAAGTGAAGAAGAACCTGTTCAACTTGCTATGATAGCTACTTCACCAAGTTCATCTACTATCTCTGATGTATGCTCTAAGTGTAGTAATTCTTATCAAAAGTTGCTTAAAGAATATGAGACTGAAAGAGATAATTATCGAAGGGCTAGGTCTGAGATAACTGGTTACCAATTGACTTTAGAGTCAATGGAAGCCAAGATAATCACTCATGAAAATAATGAAGTAGCTTGGGCAGAAAAATATGAGCAACAAGATTATCAATTAAAGTTAAGTGAATGGAAGTTAGGATGTAAGGTTTCTGAACTAGAAAAGATCACTAAAGAAAGAGATAAGTTGTTATCAAAACTTGCTAGTTGGAAAGAATCAGGTCTGTCACATGTTAGTTTTGTTGAAAAACAAAGAACAGCAAACATTAAAACTGGCCTAGGTTATGATGATAGTAGTTCAGAAGAAATCCTAACTAGGAACAAGGAACTAATTCTTTCAGAGGAGACCTCAACTAGTGATGAAGAATTCATCAGCTTAGAAGAGAACACATCTAGTAATGAGGAATCACTAAGTCAAACACCTCCTGAATTTAAGAAAGACAAGGGATACAATGAAGTTCCTCCACCCACAGGTAGTTTTCAACCACCTAGGACAGATGTTTCTTATTTTGGAGTAGACAATTTGGAGTTTAGAAAGAAGCTTAAAGGTCAATCTAATTCAAGTCAATCTAGTTCTGAGTCCTTAAGAAAAACTGTTGAGAAACCAAGGGATGATAACAAGGGTTAAGGGAGTGATAAAGTCATTTCCAAACAAGCAGTACTTCCAAAAACTTCTCAAAGTACTGTTGATCATTCAACAATACCTTCAAGAAAATCTTTTCAAAATACTGCTACTTTTAGAAAACCTTTTGGAAGAGGATTTGGGAATATGGGTTAAAAGTTATGTTATGTATGCTATAGTCCTCACCATTTGATTAAGGACTGTGATTATCACTCAGAATACTTAAGCAAATTCCCAAAGACCACATCTGCAAACCATAAGCAAAGGGAGAATAAACCAAGAGAAAATAAACCAGTTTGGAATCATTCACATAGGGACGTTAACCATAGAAATTTCTCAAAAGAATATAAGTACCCTCACCAGAAAAGACCATTTTCCAAACCACCAATACCTTCAAGAGATACTTTTCAAAGTACTGGTAAAGCAGTACCTTCTCAAAGTACTGTTAGGAAATTCACCCAATCAAGGTACTGATAGCATTTTTTTTCAAAAGTAAGACCAAGGAGGTTCAATTTCTAAAAACCTAGGAGGCCTTACAACTCAAGAAGAGTACCTAGATCAAAGAACCCAACACCAACTGTTACAACTAAATGGGTTAAGAAAGAAAGTATTGCTGAGGGAGAAACAATACTTTCAGCAAATCAAGGTGAAAAAGGGAATGTAGTTGTGAATTCAACACAAGTTTTGGAATCAAAAACAGTAATTCTTGATAGTGCTTTCAAAAATAGTGGAGATTACATACTCAAAGAATTTGAGTATGTCACTCCACAAGGGGAATACAAGTTAGTAATGGCTTGGGTTCCTAAAAGAAACTAACCATTTTCATCTTTATGCAGGGCAACCTAGAAGAGGAGCTTAAGGATCATATTATCATTGATAGTGGTTGCTCTGGAAGCATGACAAGAGACAAGGAGCTTTTGTCAAATTTTAAGGCTTATTTTGGAGGAAGAGTTGCATTTGGGAATGATCCTAATGGAGGAAGAATCACTGGCAAAGGAACCATCAAGACTGGATCCATTGATTTTGAGAATGTTAGATATGTGAAGGAGCTTAAATTCAATCTTTTGTCAGTATCTCAGATCTGTGACAAGAAATATCCTGTGTTATTCCTTGACACAGAATGTCTTATTCTCTCCCCTGAGTTTAAGTTAGAAGATGAAAACTTGGTAATGCTGAGAGTACCAAGAACCAATGATGTGTACAGCTTAGATTTGAAGAACATCAATCCTACTGAAAGAGAAACATGTTTGGTAGCAAGGGCAACAATGGAAGAATCACATCTTTGGCACAAAAGATTAGGACATGTAAAATTCAAAAATATCAACAAGTTGGTCAAAGGCAATTTAGTTAGAGGTTTACCTTCTAAAACATACAAGAATGATCACTCATGTCTGGCTTGCAAGAAGGGTAAACAACACAAGGCTTCATGCAAAAAGATTGAAGAAAAAACTATTAGAGAGCCTTTGGAATTGTTGCATATGGATCTATTTGGACCTGTTTCTGTTGCAAGTTTAAACAAGAAGAAGTACTGTTTGGTTATAACAGATGATTGTAGCAGATTCAATTGGGTCTTTTTCTTGGGATTTAAAGATGAAACCTTTGATGCTATTCATGATCTTATAATAGCACTTGAAAATCAGTTGAGACTTAAAGTAAGATCCATTAGATGTGATAATGTGATTGAATTCAAGAATCAGCTTATTTATGAGTTTTGTGCCAAGAAAGGAATAAAGAGGGAGTTTAGCATTGCTAGAACTCCACAACAGAATGGAGTTGCAGAAAGGAAGAATAGAACTTTGATAGAATCAGCAAACCATGCTTGCAGATTCTTTATTACCTGTTCCATTTTGGGCTGAAGCTGTAAGTGCTGCTTGTTATGTGTTAAATAGAGTATCAGTGACAAAACCTCAGATGAAGACACCGTATGAGTTGCTTATGGGAAAGAAACCAAACATTAAGTTTATGAAACCTTTTGGCTGTCCACTGACCATACTAAATACTGTTGATACTCTGGGAAAGTTTGATGGCAAGTCAGATGAAGGATACTTATTGGGTTACTGTACCAATAGTAAAGGATTTAGAGTATACAACAGGAATACCAAAAATGTTCAAGAATGTCTTCATGTTGAGTTTCTTGAAGATCAAGGAAATCAAAAAGGTAAAAGTCATGATTGGATGTTTGATCTTGATATTTTGGCTTCTTCTATGAACCATGTACCTGTTAGAGAAGAAAATCAAGTTGTTCATAATGAAGAAGAATTACAGTACATTATTCATGGAGTCAATATGAGATCTGATGATGTTCCTGATGAAGAACCCATTGAACAGAAGAAAAGTACTGTTGCACCTCAAAGTACTGTTGAACCTCAAAGTACTGTTGAACCAAAATCCACAGTATCTGATGAAGACCAAGCTATTCAAGATGAACTTAATAGGATGATTTTACAAGAAACAATTGCAAAATCCTATAAAGATGATCAAAGGAGAGCTTATGAGGCAGAAAAGAAAAAGGCTAAAGTCACAGATAACTTGGACAGTACTTTGCATCAAAGTACTGCTGAACCATTTGAAAGTACTTCTAGTGTCTTAGATACATCAAATTGGATCAATGCTGATGATTTGAATGATCTAAACATGCCTGGGTTAGAAGATACTGATGATGAGTTGGATAATGAAGGCATCTTCTCAGATTCCAATGAAGACCCTGATTTCACACATTTGGAAGATAATCTTGCAGTTTCACCAACTCCTACATTAAGAGTTCATAAAGATTATCCTGTTAGTAAGATTATTGGACCTTCCACTTCAGGAGTGCTCACAAGGACAAAAGCTAAAAATCTCTCTCAGCAATATACTGCTTTACTTAGCTTTGTCTATAAACAAAACATGGTGAATCACAAGGATCAGCAAATGTGCCTATTTGCTTGCTTTTTATCTCAAGTAGAACCTAAGAAGGTATCTCAAGCATTGGCTGAAGAAATTTGGGTTGAAGCTATGCAAGAAGAACTTCTACAATTCAAGCTTCAAGATGTTTGGGTATTATGTGATTTACCTGATAGAAAAAAGATTGATTGGTACCAAATGGGTGTTCAGAATTAAGAGAGATGAAAGAGGGAATGTCATTAAGAACAAAGCAAGATTGGTTGCACAAGGATATAGACAAGAAGAAGGAGTGAACTATAATGAAGTGTTTGCTCCTGTGGCAAGAATTGAACCTATAAGGTTGTTTCTGGCTTTTGCATCATATATGGGCTTTCCTGTCTACCAAATGGATGTCAAGAGTGCTTTTCTTTATGGCACTATAACAGAGGAAGTCTATGTTAAACAACCTCCTGGTTTTGAGGATCCTGCACATCCAAACAAAGTCTATAAAGTGATTAAGGCTCTTTATGGTCTTCATTAAGCTCCTAGAGCTTGGTATGAGAGACTCTCTATTTTTCTATTGCAACATGGTTACAGGAGAGGTGCCATTGATAAGACTTTGTTTATCAAGAGAGACAAAAAGGATATTATGCTTGTTCAAGTTTATGTGGATGACATCATTTTTGGAGCCACAAAACAGTCAATGGTGAAAGAGTTTGAGCAGCTCATGCAACAAGAATTCCAAATGAGTTCCATAGGTGAATTGACTTTCTTTTTGGGGCTTCAAGTTAAACAATCAAGCAGTGGAATCTTCATTAGTCAAGATAAGTATGTCACTGACATTCTTAAGAGGTTTAACTTCACAACTGTCAAGCCTGCCTCCACACCCATTGATGCTAATAAACCATTAGGAAAAGATGAAGAACGAGAAGGTGTGGATGTTAAAATGTATAGATCAATGATTGGCTATCTAATGTAGTTAACTGCATCTAGACCTGACATTACTTTTGTTGTATGCTTATGTGCAAGATATCAGGTAAACCCCAAAGTTTCTCATCTGAATGCAGTCAAGAGAATTTTTAGGTATCTCAGGCATCAACCTAAACTAGGGTTGTGGT
Organism: Artemisia argyi; assembly: GCA_030686995.1. Lineage (NCBI taxonomy): Eukaryota > Viridiplantae > Streptophyta > Magnoliopsida > Asterales > Asteraceae > Artemisia > Artemisia argyi. The sequence goes on from CM060677.1 coordinate 18,401,124, forward strand.
ATCCTAGGGAGTCTCCTTTTCATTTGGAAGCTTTTTCAGACAGTGATTATGCTGGAGACAATTATGACAGAAGATCAACCACTGGAGGATGCCAATATCTTGGAAGAAGATTAGTTTCATGGCAGTGTAAAAAGCAAACAATTGCAGCAACATCATCCACTGAAGCAGAATATGTTGCAGCTGCAAGTTTGCAAAATCAACTCTTGGATTATGGATTCAATTTCAAGCATACTCCTATCAACATTGACAATGAGAGTACCATTTGTATTGTGAAGAATCCTGTTTACCATTCCAAGACCAAGCATATTCAGATAAGACATCACTTTATTCGTGATTGTTATGAGCACATGCTTATTAATGTGGTTAAAGTCCACACAGATGATAATGTGGCTGACTTACTCACAAAGGGATTTGATGTTTCAAGATTCAATCATTTAGTGGTGAGTATTGGGATGATTAATTATTAAAGCTACATTTGAGGGGAGTCATTAGTTATTATTCTTTGTTTAAGGGGAGGCAATACAGTTAGTTTCAGTTAAAAAGAATGAAAAGTACTTTTGGGCAAAGTACTGCTTAATCTTTGTATTGAAAGTACTGCTTGGCGCCTAGTGGAAAGTACTGTTTTGTCAGAAGTACTGTTCCAACGGTAAAAAAGGCGGGGTAACTAATTTGCACAAGATACGGAGGTGATAAATGACAAGAATAACGGTACAAACATTTAATATGCCATGATTTTTTGAATATTATCTCTTTATATACTTTTCACTTCCCATTTAAATTTACCCTCACCATTATTACTGTTCATTCATTCAAACTTCAACAAATCCATCACTGATCACCATATTCTTTCACAACTAAGCAATGACAAATCGTCCAACAGTTAGCAAACACAACATGATTGCCAATTTAGAAAAGACACAGTTGACTGTTGATTTTCATGCCATCATTGATTTTCTCACTGGGTCATCAATCAACTATGCTCTTTTGGTTGATCCTGACATCATTAGCCCCTGGATTCAAGAGTTTTGGAATACTGCTACGTCTGGATTGGAAGACGAAGAAGATTTTATTCAAGCTACAGTGGCTGAGAGACAAATTCGTATCAGTGAGGCCATAATAAGGGAAGCCTTATTGTTTAATGATGAAGAAGGTACTGTTCTCTTTGACAAACAAGTACTTTGGGATGCACTCAGAGAGATAGGCTATGAAGGTGATCTTAATAAACTTACTTTTCAAAAGGCATTGTTTAGTCCTTATTGGAAGTACCTTATACATGTTTTACTTCATTGCCTAAGTCCCAAAAGTACTGCTTGGGATCAATTTGGTCATGCCTTAGCCTCTGCATTTGTAGGATTAGCTACCAATCAACCATTCAATTTCTCATATATGATTCTTGATGGTATGCTTACTTACATCAACCATGGTTCACCATTTTTGATGTATCCTAGATTTGTTCAGTTGTTTTTAGATAAACAGCTTGAGGATGTTCCAAAACCTCAAAACTTTTTACCTACTGTTGTACTTCCTGCAAAGGTGTTCACTTTTATGGCTAACAAGAGTGTTAAGTTTTCTGGGAAAAATACACCTTTGACAGCTCATATATTGGAAGTAGCACAGGCATTTAGAGATGCAGCTGACGCAGCCAGTGAATCTGAACATCCTGCACATTCTGATTCTGCTCACACTCCAACACCACCTCTTGCATCACCCCAGCAAATTGCTTCAAGTGAAAGGACTACTTTAATATCAGTTCAGGATTCAAGGAAAACATCTGTTTCAAGGGAAAGTACTTCTCAGCATGCTGTTTAGTTAAAGGGATTATTTGTGTGTGTGTGTGTATGTATATATATATATATATATATATATATATATATATATATATATATATATATATATATATATAGTTGGTCTAAAAAAGTGGTGTTATAATAAAGGGTGATTTTTTTATGTTATGTTATTTGGTGTTAATGACTCCTAACTCTCTTAGTATTTGGAATTGGTATTACTCCTCGTATAACATTTAATGTCCCTAATCGGAAATCACCCACATGTGGCGATTTTATCATCGAGAAGTAGGAATTCGGTTTGTGAATGAGACACTCCTAGTGATAGATCATATTTGTGCGGATTACATTTCATGACATTCCACATTCTTCTTAGACCTTTGTACCCGCTATATTATCGCATGTAAGTTTTCTCAACGACAATAAGAGTTGAAAAACAAGGTAGTGAAGTTACTCACATGTTTTGTCGAACAATCAAGATTACTCAACATGATCTCATTCATTATTCGTGACTTTAGCACACCTTATATAAGAAGTTACAACATTTTATAGACATTGGTTGTAAATTGCTAGTCACAATGTCGTTGCTCAAGATTATTTTTCTACTTGATTGTACTTTTAAACCCTTTTCAAACTTAGTATGTGAGTTATGAAAACATTTGCATTTGATCCACAGTTTAGCTAGAATTAGAAACATTAACTAATAACATTTATATTTGACCACTCGGGTTCTGACATAGTTCTAAAAGGCTTGTGACTGCTATTATGTGAGAGATTTCAAGTTAATTTCCTGATGTATGCAAAAAAATTTAAGGTGGCCATGCATGTTAGCCTTTTGAAAAAGAATGGCTATACCAAATTTGAATTTGTGTGATGGTTAACTTAAACCCATGAATTTGTTAGCCAAAAAAAACCATGATTAATTACCAAAATAATAATACTCCGTAAATCTCTAACCATGGTCTACAAACCACCATTTTCTCTATATTTGAATAATGTAGCATCAAAAACCATATCCTACGTTCCAAATTTGGAGAAAGCTTTTCAGTATTTATCAGAATTCTCCATATTTGGAGGATCATTATTCACTCTCTAAATCATTAAATATTGTACGTAAGTATCTAATAAAAGTATAAAAGTGATGTAGATAGATAGTTATTGGATAAATAAAATAATTTAGCTAGTATGAAATTGTTTTGAGGTTACAGTTTAAAGTAAATGGTTGGAGATGACTTATTTTTTTAAGGAAGAATGTAAATAAAAGATGTTATATTTAAGTTGTTTTTTGAGTACATAAATTAAAGTAAAGTACAAGTAACTCCCAATACCGTCTTTCACGGGTTATAGGGTTTAATACCGCCTTTTACGGTGTATGGGGAGGTTGAGACGTAGACAGCCATACCCCTACCTAAGATAGAGAGACTGTTTTCGGTTCTAGTAAAGGTAGAAAAGTACATCCGACCTTGTTTTTTTAGTACATGAGGATGCAAAAAAAAAAATTAAATTAACTCCTTATACTCCGTAATACTTTACATAAAGTAATGATATACTAGCAAGTATATTTGTATAAAAAGTATTAGTGTATATATGCATGTTCGAATAAATGATACTGTATTTCATTTCACATATAAAAGGTATACTTAGTGGCTATTAAACTTTTTTTGAACACATGAACGTGTACGTAATCTGTCTTATCTTAGCATAGGAGTGAAGGTCATGATATAACAGCGTCTTGTACGTGTTTCCAGCAAAGAATCTCTCTTTTGCTATATAAGTATATATATGAACTCCATAATTATTAAACTTTTTTCCATGTGTATTAATTTTATTCTTTCAGTTTCCAAACTGCATCTCACGTTTCAAGTTGCATTTATTTATCCACATTTGTAATTTACAAAAGATTCCATGCATCTTTTATAGTTTGTTTATCGTTATAATTTTAACTGCATGATATTTTAATGACACATTGGAAAATTTTAATGTCTCATTGCAGGTTATGCTAATGTTGTATTTCCCATATGGATATTTGTTTTTTAATGTATTTTTTTGTCTTCACAAGCTTTTGTGAAGTTTAATATTGAAATCAAATGAATCTTAAGGTACCTTAATTTGAAGATGGAATTTAAAAAATTTAAGGATACTTAAATAGTGCCAAAAACTCGCTTGGGTATATAATTAAAGTATTTGAAAGAGATAAAATGTAGTTCCATCAAGGGAGATAATATTTTTGCTAAACATCGATCTTCTTAAGATACAAATTGCCAATAATTTCGAACACAAAATAAGGTCAAATTAGACAAATCATATGATTAATATTTGTAATCAGGGTCGGCTTTGAGGGTGTGGAAGGTGAGTGACTGTTCAGGGCCTCAAAATATTTAAGCGCCCCAAAATTTGTCCCGTTAATATTATATGCCTGTGTACACATATTTTTCACGAATAAAAAAGTATTTAGATGATAAAATATTATATCTTATAAATGGTGACACTTTATATATGACATTCCTTATCGAAATGACTCATTATTTAATTTCGTCCAAAGCTCTAAAAAATTTCATAAATTCATAGGACGGCCCTGTTTGTAATCTAATTATTAAAAAAATATAATAATAATACTTAAATATCATAAAAATGACTTTTAATTTAATAATAAAGAATATTTAACTTTTATTGATCACAACACACTGAATAACATGAATGAAGATAATTGATAAATAAAGAAGGTATATTATCTGGGAAAAAGTTATTAACATAAAAAAGATATATTCTATATGTCTATATACCTGGAAAAAGAATATAAAGCAAAATATCTATAATAGTAATACTTTTTGAGGACTTGTAATTTTACGTGGATTTTAAAGTTTGTGATGGAAGCTCATGAGGATGATGATGTGGTGACATGTATTACACGCGAAACATGTGGTTCTTCAACGTCAGAATAATGCTTTTATGCTCTCAATGTTATATTGCATTGTACACCCTTTATATATGCGAACTTTAACCTTTTTGTTTGATTTTGGTACTTTTCGAATAAATTATACTATAACTATATGCCATATTTATTAAAAAAACGATTTTCTTTCATGAATGTACTAACTAGGTACATGAATGTTCATTTGCTCTACCACATGTTATTATCTTCCGAAAGGTATTTTAATGTATATATACTACTGAGTTACTGATAATCACTCAAACGAGTCTAGATGGGCTCACATTTCGATATGGTTGTATAACTCTTTAACAGGGCCGTCTCATGAATTTCGGTGGCCCCGTGCCACACCACAAAGAGGCCCTTAAAAACACATACAAAATAAACATATATCACTAGTGCGTGAACTAATTAAACTCAAGCGTCATGTTGTGTATATACATATAGAATTTTGTGGCCCTCGTTAAGCGGTGGCCCTGTGCAATGGCACCTCTTGCACTCCCTTAAAGCCGGCCCTGCTCTTTAATTTAGGAACAATTTTCGGACCATTTATTATCTTGTTTCCTAAATTTTGGTGTTTGTAAACTTATAATGCTTAGTATGCATATTTTGCTTGCTCGTTTGCATTAACTCTTCTTGTAGCTCGACGCCATAGCTTGATTCCTTTAAACAGGGCCGTCCTTGAATTTTTGAAAATTTCAAGGCCCTAGACGAAATTACGTAATGAGGTATTTCGAGAAGGAATGTTATATATAAAATATCATTGTTTATAAGATATCATGCAATTAGTTATCTAAACATTTAATACATTACTCATTTAAAATATTTTTTCTTATCCAAATTCTTTTTTCTTCGTGAAAAATATGTATACACATGCGATGTATAAGAGCTAAAAGTATGCTGATATCGAAAATCTTCCATGTTAGAACAACACTGGTATGTGTTTAATCACATACCTTTTATTTGCCAAATTAAAACCAAAACGACCAAAAAACTAACCATAAATGTCAAAGATATTGTGTTTTGTGTTTGTGATCGTGCAGGTAATTTTAGTCCTCATAATTTACAAAATTACATACCCATGGATCACATCTTGGAAGATTGGCAATTTTAGTCCTCATAATTTACAAAATTACAACAAAGGTCCTTCCAAGTTTTATACTAAAATCCTAAAACCGTACAAACCATAATCGGATCCCTTTTATTAACCCCAAAATATTAAACCAATCCAATTCCCAAAGACCAAAACCACTAAGCCCACTCCCGTTTTATCTCTTTACACCCGATCCACAACCAAACCCGACCTTTTTAAAACCGGTCAACACATTAATTACCCAAGTCAAACAAAGAATAAAAAAACTCTACCTGCCTTTTTTACCCCGTACACTTTTCCCCCAATTCACATGAATCCTAATTTACCAAGCTCTCAAATTATCCACAATTAAGGGTATTCCTAGTAATTGATGCTTATTTCTAGAAGCTCTGACGTGTCAGGAATGAGATGTCAGCAATCCGTGTGCATTCCTAGCCTCTGATTGGTGGATTGTAGCTGGCACGCGATCCAAAGATGAGCAAATGATTGGATTTATGAGGCATTGATCCAAGGGCAGAGGAGAGACGATCTAGGAGCTTCCAAAGATCCACAGAAACCCTAATTGAGACCTCTCCTCATCTATAAATACCCCTTGTTCACAAGCTTAGTGTGTAGTTTTTAGATAAGGTTATCCTGTCAAATTATAGTTGTAATTCCTTTTATGTAATGAATTCAGTTTAATATAAAGTTTATTTCAGTCAATTTTTGCTTTGGTAATTTCAAATTTTATAATTAGTAGTAACTTAGTCCTTCTTTTGTTATTGTATAAGCTTGCATAAGCTTATATTTCACTGTTCTATTGTTTTTATAAGCTTAATTTAGTACTTTATCTCAGCTTTTATTATTTACCTTTCTTAAACAAAAAAAAAAAAAAAAAAAAAAAAAAAAAAAATCAAAAAATATAAGAAAAATACAAAAATATAATCTCAATTATCAAATCTTAGCTTCAATTAGCTTTTTCTCAATACATATAAGTTGTATCAGTTCTATATAATTGATCTCATTTTGATATTAAATCACTCCTGTTTTTGAGCAATGAGTGCTTTGTAAGTCTCATTCACAATTTCTAGCTTAAATTCTCATATATAGCTTACTGCTTATTGCTATTGAATTTTGTGCTTGTTTGTGATCTATATGCTTATTTGGTCTCTGTGAGTTCATTAGTTACTTTATAATTTGATTTCATCTTTTTGATCTCTTATTCTCTTATTGATGCACTTTTAGTAGTTAACTGTGAATCATTGCATCACCTAGTATAGAGCTTGTTTTTGCATAACTTTAGCTTAAAATTATCTCATATAGCTTAATTTATCATTCTGCATTAGTGTTATAGCTTAGATCATTTACAAACAATAAAAAAACATAAAAACCATTAATAAAAGTAGTGTTTGGATCTAGGTGGATTTCTGCGCCTCAGCTTGTTTTAGTGGTTGCATTTAGTTAAAATAGCTTACATTAGGTTCTAATAGAGTAGTCATACACTAAAATTCAGTGTTCATTTTATAAAAAGTCAAAATCACCTAGAATATTAATTTTTGCATACACAGTTAGGTTTCTAGCTTGCATAATCTTACATTTAGTTGCATTAGTAGTATAGATAGCTTAATTCAGTCATAACTTAGCTTAATACATCATTTTTAGTCATTTTGAACCAATCAAATATCACAAAAGTCAAAATTCTCAAAACTTACAAAAGTAAAATATAACTTCTCATTTTCCAAACAGGTTTTAGTTTTAATTTTTCACTTACTCATTTTTCATCCAATATATATATAAAAGTTTGGGAAATAAATATTTGGAAGCTTGTTTATTTAATCCATAATTTTGAATAATTTTGTGAATTTTTCTAAATAGCTTTTAAGAGGCTTGAAGTTGCCTGTTTGGGAAGGTGGTGCCCTGCACCACTGACATCTGTCCAAAAGTTCAAGTTCATGAGCTCTTTTCTAGCTGCTCTCTGGAGCTTATTGATTGTTTATTGACTTATTGGAAAGCTTATTGTTTAAGCTTCTTGAAATTGTGCTTGATTTTCACTGCTGAGCTTATTGGGAGTGCTTAATTGTGCCTGCTACTTGCCTGTTTAAGGATGTTTAGAATAAGCTTAGTGATTTTTGGCTTATTGATAGATTAGGCTTATGAGATTGTTTCAGATTGATTGATTAGTTTTCTGAGCTTATTTAGAGTAGGTTACAGTTAGCTTATAGCTTGTGGACCATTAGCATAAACTTTTGGCAATTGTATTAGCTTTTGTGTTTCTTAAGTTACTTTTAGTTTTGATAAGTCACTGTTAGGATATTTTAGCTTGTGGTTTTCTTGTGAGCTTTTCTATTTTTTGAGTTTGTTTAATTGACTGATTGAGCTTGTTTAGGGTATCTCAGAATAGCTTGAGCCTAGATTGCACCTTAGTTTAGCTTATCACCATTTAGCTTGTAGCCTTTCTTTGGAATATCTCCTTTCTAGTTTTTTTTTGTTCACTGTTGGTTTAATATAAGCTTGTTCACAACTTTTAAAGCTTTTAAACAAAAGCATTTTCACAAAAGTTGGTTATAATTAATTGTTTTATCATTTTGCAAAAAGAAAAAAATATTTTAGCAAAAAGTTGTCACAGGGACTCGAACCCTAGACCTCTAGCACACTGAGCACACAAACCACACACAGAACCATTAGCACCCTAGGGATTTCTCGTTGGTATTTACAAAATTAATTTCTTTATATACTTATTACCCTTTTTAGCTTATTTTTATTGTTTAAGCTATTTAGTAGCTTATTTGGAACTTTTTACAAGTTTTTGCATTTTCCCTTGTTTCTGCTATTAAAACAGAATTTTTGTTAATTTTTGATAATTTTCCGTATTAATTTGCTATTTTTCTTTATTTTATTTTCTTTAAACAATAATTAAGTCATAAGAAATAGAAAATAATCAAAAAAATACCAATCTTTTTTCTGTAGCTTTCTTTTAACATTTTTAATCTAGAAAAATTATAAAATTAGGATTTGAACTTAATTTTCTCAAATTTGTTAAAAAGGCTCGGGATTTCCCGTGATTTTGCGTTTTTAGTTAAATTTTCACTATTTTCCAAATTTTCTTATTCCATTTCATTTAGTATATCATAAAATAGTTTCCTGTAATTTTTGGTAATTTTCCAAGTTAATTTGCTAGTTTTCTTTAATTTACCCTTTTTAAATAGTTTTTAATTAATAATAAATAAATAAAAGTCAAAAAAAATATTTTTCTTTTTCCTGAAATTATTTTGAAGTGTTTAGGACTTTTAGAAAGTAGATTTGACTTTTAGGTGCCTTATTCATTATAATTGCCTTTTAGTTGCGTTTATTTCATGTTTAGCTCGCGTTTTTAGGTTTACGTTACGTTTTTATTTACCTGTGCTTTAATTACTTGCCTTAGTTGATTATTAGCTTTATTTGTGCTTATATTTCATTATAATTAGTTTAGAAATCAAAATATTCACTTTTACCACTATTCACTACGCGTTTCGTAAATCGAAAAATCACTATTCCATTCACACCTTCATGGGAAAACGACTCGGGTTTTTCTTATTTCCTTAGAAATTCCTTGGAGAATATAATTTTAAACATCAAACACCAAGAATAACATTAAACCATATTTATTCGAATTCATAACATTGAAAACTGAACCCATGAAAATGCACCAAAAACATGCACATACACACTCATACACACACTAAGAGCAGAGGGTGTGGTAACGTGATTGTTAGGATTAGGGAAGGATAATCATGGGGCAAAAGACCAGAACCAGCAGTAGAAGCACAAAGATCAGAAGCACAGGTTCAGAACATGAGCAAGAAAAACAAGATCAGAAGATGGGAGCACAAAAGCTGGTAGTTTATTGTGAAGTCAAAGTCTAATACTATTACAAAGTTCTATATCTCTATGTTATATATAGAACAAAACCGACATACAAATCCTAAGTACAAAGTATCTTACTACTTAAGATACTACCAAAAAGACCAAAATACCCTTATACTACTAGCTAAGTTATGTAGTACCAAAATTACCAAACTAGCCTTAGGAGGTGAAGAAAAAATATCTAACAATCTCTACCTTGAGTTGACTCCTAAGTAACACCATATCTCCAATTCTGAGCAAATCCAAAATAGTGACGAAACTTGCTCAAAGGAACTGATGGTTGTAATGTAGCTTTCCATCTTACAACCGAATTTCCAATGGTGAAAACATAAGGATCTTCTAGTATCAAGATCCGCAACATAATCTAAATCTGAATAGCCGGTAACAAAAAATTCACGTTCACCACCATAAATGAGACCAACATCACAGGTCCCGAGTTAAACTCCTTGTAGGACCTTAAAACTATCAACTTTATCACTAGTAAGGCGGAATGGATGGTGACTTGATGTTATGTATGTGGCGTATAAGATGGAGAGAAAGAGATGGAAAAGAGAACTTTATTTCATAAGCAAAACACACACTTACACACACAAGCACACATCTCAAATGACTCATTTGAGGTGTTTATATAGTAATGAGATGCCCATGGGCTTGGGCTTGGGCTTGGGCTTGGTTTCCTTTTACGTTTAAATGCTTACATAACATAACCCATGACATATTAGCTTACTAAGTCCCTAATATAATTCTTTGATGCTAACAATCTCCCCCTAAGGGGTGGTCATTCGAATGATGTTCCACGTGATTAGGTATTCAGTGTTCTTTGTCTTGAACTTTGTGTGTCGTTGTAGAATAGTCTTTAGTCTTTGTTCCTTCATGCTTTGTGATCTTTGATAACTGACTTTTCTTCATTCTTTGTTCTTTTGTGATGTGATGTCATCTGCCTTTCGTCACTTCTTTGTCTTTGGTGGTTATACGCCTTTCCAACATGCTCATACGTCTTTAGTCTTTGTGATACATACATTTGCTATCCCCGTTCTTTCACATTGATCTTTGTCACTTTACTTCTATAGATTCTTTCACATTACGTAGAATCTTTCTTTGAACTTTGATATGCCTTGATCTTTGTGAGAACTTTCCTTTGACTTTGTGATGCATGTATGAGCATGTGGAAACTAGTGTGGTGGTGATGATAATAATGAGGTAAGGGTAGCTGCATGAAAACGGTTAGTAATAAACATTCGGTACTTACAGGTTCAAAATTAGAGATCGTCAACAACATAGTGTGAAGACTCCTTCTAACCCTTACCAAGGCCGTTCCCAAATCGGATACTCCCGAGGGAGCTTACGAGACCTACTAAATAGATCAACGAATGGGTGAGTCGCAGGAGATTACCTCACGACTGTAGACCGTTTTGGAACCACCGCGAACACTAAGGGTAACCTACAAGAAGTTACCAAAGTGACCTGCTGTCAGGGTTGTTTGATGTTGACCCTGGTAGGAATTTCCATTCAATCACTGAGAATCACAAAAGTGAATCCTCTCATAAATGTTCTGGCAGATTGCTAAGATCTGCGTAGGACTCTTAAGTTTATATCTGGTGTCCTTAATGTTAGATCATCAGTGTAGAAGTATCATGTGTTCCTAAGAGATCTTTTGATGTAATCTCGAGGCTCTAGACTCAATAAGTGCACATTTAGTAGTCGGAGACTGTAGCGGTGTCTCCTGTTTCAATATCAACATGGCTCGTAATGAGTGGTCGATAGATTATGAAGGGTTCCCTGTGAGAATGAAACAAGCTCTTTTGAGAGAACTTGAGTGGCTACAAAGGTTTAGTGTAGTGCGTCACTGGGTCCATGACGTCTTTGTATTCAATATTGGTGTCACCTTGGTAACAACCAGTAGCATATGAATTGAACCCGGTTTCTGCCCTAAGGTTGAAAATTTGGAGGGCTATTTCTTTTCACCCTTTTTCATAATTTTTATTTTTAATTCTTCAACCCCTTCTTTCTCCTTTCTCATTTACTCCTTTTTTTCAATCATACCTAAGGACTTCTAATTCTAAGCTATTGGAATTGTCCTTGGGTAGATCCCTCCGGCTCTGGCGAATCATAGGACAGTTATTCCTAACCTTAGTCACCTTATATCTTCATGACTATCCTATTGATGCCATAAAACCATTCATTTGAAAATCTCTTAGAGTGTTTATGATTATGAAACATATTTGTTAACACTTTGAGAGTTTTTGGTTACTGATAAGGTGAAAAATGAACCACTTTTAGGGGGTCATTTAAGCCCGAATCCGAATTTATTTGATCAAATATTGCCCTAAATCGTTCCTTTTGTGATTTTAGGTACTTGGAGAGTGAATTCTGGAAAAGAAGCCATTTTGGACGTTTTTGGAGCATAAAAGTGAAGAAAACGGCAAAGTCTCAATTTTCCATGCTGGGAACAGTAGGTGACGGCGTCAAGAGTAATTTCTTGACGGCGTCAAACCTCAATAATAAAATCCGAGAGTTCATGAAGGCGTCAAGAGTTTTCCTGACGGCGTCAAACCCCAAGAATTAAAATCCGTAGTTGATGACGGCGTCACACACAGGGCGTCAAGAGTAATTTGTGTGACGGCCTAGGCCTTGACGGCGTCAGAAGTAGATCAAGGCCGTCCGAGGAAGTATTTGGCGGCGAGATGACGGCGTCACACCTTTGTTCTTGACGCCGTCATCCCTATTTTCCTATATATAGTTTTCTAGTTTTTCACATTTAAAGAGAGGAGTTTTGGGAGAAAACCTAAAGACGATTTTGGTGTAACTATACAGGTTTTTCAAGGGTTCCAACCCCTTGATACCTTGCATGATTAATCAAGATAAGTGTTCTTCTAATTCAATCAATATGTCTATGTGTTGGTTGTCTATATCTTGTTCTTGTCTTAATTCTATCATGCTAGGCTAGATCTCTTTTGTGTTTGCTTAGATCTAATGAAACCTAGATATTGATTATGTGTTGATTACTTGTTTATTCTTGTCTTGGATGAATGATTTATATGTTAGGCTTAAGAAAACTGGCAGATCTCCAAATGGTAACATGCTTGAATGTCTTAAGAAACATGAACCGAGGCGCACTAGGTCTTTATTGGTTGTATTTAATGCATGAGCCACTGTTTACAATCCCTATAGTTGTGCTGGGCATGGTGTAGGAGGAGATAAGAGCTCATAGAATTGGGGAGTTATGTGTGCCACCCCATGAATGGTATTAAGGAATACGATCCGTCATCCATGAAATTATAACAAGTAATTAACGTGTAAAAGATATCTAGGGAGTAGTGAAATCTAAGTAAACACATTTTCTCCAATTACTGCTCACAACTTTAGTTTAATTAGTTTATTTTCATTTTTATTATTTTATTTTGATTGCATCTTAGTATTGGGTTAGTTGAATAGCAACTAATTCCGCCCACTCTTCCAAAACCCGAGATTTTACTTGCTTTCATAAAAATATAAAAACACAAAAATAATCATCCCTCACCTTTAGAACTAGTATTTAGGCTTTCTAATCCTAGCGACACTATTCCTAAGCTGAACGATCAATCCCCCGGTACTTGTCACTATACTATACTACAACGATCAGGTACACTGCCTGGTGGGGGTTGTAAGCTTCTCGAGATCCCTCGAGAGGTAAAGCCTGTTGCGATTCCCACGCATCAAGTTTTTTGGCGCTGCAGCCTGGGGAATAGTTATTGTCTAGGTTAGAATTTCTTTTTATTAGGTCTACTTGCTAGATTCCTTTCTAGTAAGATTTTATTTTTATTTTTAGGTCTTCTTTAGTCTATCTTATTTCTTCGTGCTTTTGTTCGTAACTCTTTACCATCCGACATCATGGAAGGTGGTAACATCTTTGAACCCATCATCCCACCACAACAAAACCCACCACTAGAACCCCTTTGTCTCCGAACCTTAGGAGAGTATTCCCGACCTAGCCACCAAGGCTACCGAAACACCATTGAGCTCACCGGAGCCAATGTGACCCCCTTGCGATCCGACACCATCCGGTTGGTGCAAAGCGGATGTGCATTCCATGGACTTCGTTCCGAAGATCCAAATCAACATCTTAAGGACTTCCTCAAAATCGTAGATTCCATAGACCTAGATGTTGCAACTAGAGAGACAACCCGTTTACGCCTATTCCAATTCTCTCTACGGGATCAAGCTAGTCAATGGCTTGAGCGTTTACCCGCGGGATCCATCACCACATGGGATGATCTCACCACTCGTTTCCTTGCTCAATTTTTTCCATCGGGGAGAACTACTAAGCTTGGGAATGACATCTTGATGTTCCAACAACGTCAAAATGAATCTCTTTATGAAGAATGGACTCGTTTCAAGGACTTACTCCAAAAAGTCCCTCATCATGGCATAGATCTTTGGCTCCAAGTCCAAATCTTTTATGACCATATCGACATCTCCACGAGGCGAGCCATTGACCAATCGGCCGGTGGTAAGCTACGTGATCTTAGTGCGGAACAATCATGGGAACTCATAGAAGATCTTGCTCTCTATAACAACGAAAGTTGGAACGATCCCCGTGACTTGAACAAAACGGTCAAGGCAATATCTTTGCCTTCGAACAATTCTAGCACTCCCGACCGTAGGATCATGGAACTTGAGGACCAAGTCAAGTTTCTCATGAAATCTTACGAAGCTCCTAAGCCTTCAAGCCAAGTGAACAAAATCACTTCTTCATGCGAATTATGTAGTGGTCCCCATGACACTCGTGATTGTGTGGAACTCCCCGGAACAGCTTTTGCGGACTACGCATCCACGCGTACCGACGAAGCGGGAGATAAGTGGTACACTTTCAAGCCCGAGCCAAACACATACGGTGATTCATACAACCCCTCATGGAAAAATCACTCAAACCTTAGGTGGAAACAAAATCAACCCAATTCCTCCAATCCGCCTAACCGTTACCAACCAACCGGTCCACCATCCAACCGTACTTTCAACAACAATCCTTCTAACAACTATGGTAGTACCAACAATCTTGAAGGATTGATGTCAAAGTTTATGGCATCTCAAGAGGCTCGCATAGCTAGGTTTGAAACCGAATTCAACCAACAACAAACGGAGATGACCAACAAGATTGACAACTTGTTGAAAGCCCTCAACAACCAAGCATTAGTCACACCTAGGAAGGACACTAGGGACACCAATAACGGAAACCAAATTAAGGATCCCTCATCATCTAAACAGGTCCACTTTGTTAATGTTGTCACTATTAAGCCGATAGATAAGGAGATAGAAGAGAGTGACAAGAATGAAGTTAGGATAGAAGCCGAGACTAAGGATGAGAACAGGGAAGTTGAGGTTGATAGTAGAGAGGAATTAGAGGAGGTAGTGCCTATAGAAGAATACTTTGATAAGTTGCCAACCAAGGAAGAACGGGAATACCATAAAGATTTATTCGATAGTCCCGAGAGAACATATATCTTTGGCGACCCCCTTATCAAAATGGGAGACCCCTCTAACATTAATATCCCATGCAATATCGGGCACATGCATATATGAAAAGCTTACATCGACCCTAGATCCCCCGTGAACATCATGACTAGGACTTATTACAATTGGGTGATGAAGAAGCAACTTAATTTTAGGATGATGCCTACTAAGAACCTGATAAGTAATTTTGCGGGAAGAGTGAAAGGATTGCATGTGATTATAGGGAATCTCACCTATGAGATCGATTTTATGATAGTTGAAGACACTCGTTCGGTGATAGATGCTTGCCTAAGCCAAGTAATATTCGGAAAACCATTTGTTGAGGCCACTAGGATGAGTTATGATCCGACTCTAGGGATAGTTAGGTTTAAGGAAGAGAATGATGAGGTTGCCTATCAAATGCCATACAAGATTGAGCAATACCGCCTTCTCTCTAATTTCGAAAAAGAACACAAGCAAGCGGCTTATTATAGGAATGAGGAGGATAGACGTAGAGGAGTTGAATATGTTATGAGTAGGATGCTTGGTTTCTACAAAGAATGTTTGCAACTAGGTCCGGAGTACAAAACTGGTTTAGAAGACGACCTAGAGAATGGAACCAATGATGAAGTCACGTAGTAACCCATGACCTTGAGTCTAGCTACAAGACTCGTAAATAAAGAAAAGCGCTTCTTGAGAGGCAACCCATGTTTTGTGTGATTTTATTTGTTTGATTGTTATTTGCTTCCGTATGCATGTTTTATTTTTATTGTTGGTAGATCATATCTCTAAATTAAAATGTGGAAATACTTTACTATGTTGTTTGGCCTAGTCTTAACTCCAACCTAAAAGTATTTTTTGCAAAAGATAAGTGTAAGGGGAAACCCCAAATATGTTTTTAAGAAACAAACCGAGCATGATTCTCCACAATATTAAATGAACATGTGTATTCGTATTTGTTAGAGTCAAATGCTTGTATTGAGTCATAATGAAGTTTTGCAGGATTTTCCAGGAAGTAGGACCAAGTTTTTCCAGAAATTTTCCGGAAACTTAACATAAGAATTTCTGCAGGTCCATTCTGACGGCGTCATGAGTTTACTCTTGACGGCGTCAGGAGTAAAAATCTAGAAATTTTACCGGTTTTGTTTTTCTAACGGAGTCTTATGGTTTTTGTGAATTATTAAGTTTTATAATCTCCAGGAAATCTGCAAACTTCATTCCACAAGCATTATATCTTACTTTGTTTTCTAGGATTTAGTAACTTATATAGGATGCCGCCGATTTTACGCGAGGTTGTCTTGTCTATTTTTGTCAGGATTTACAGGTTATGTTCGACAAGGAGATGATTTATATTCTGGAAGGGATGCTTTGATTGTTCATTTTCTTGGAGGAAGATCTAATCTGGCCACCTTATTATCCATACCGAGCGAATCAGGGGAGTATTTGATTTCATTCTCTTTACTTTTTCACTTTTACATTCTTTACTTGAACATTGGGGACAATGTTCATCTTAAGTGTAAGGGGAGGGTAAAAAGATGATACCTTACATATGCACTTTCGCTTGAGTTTGTTTTGTTTGATAGTAGATGTGTAATAAAACTATGAGAAATACTTGTTAGTGCAATTTTAGCGCCAAATTTAAAATTTTTTACAATATTTAGGAGTGAAACTTTAGCCATAGCAAGCGTCTCATGGATAGGAGATTGTATGACTAGCACAAAACCGTATATTCAGAAAAATTTTCCACCCAAATATGTGAGGTTCGCCTTTAGATTTGATAGGAAAAGCATTCACTATTAGTGCTTATGAGTGTACCGGTAGCATTTAGATTCTAGAACTTGCGTTAGTGATGCATCCCGAGACTGCTAGTGAGACTACATTCGTGTAGTAGGATTCACTACATGATAAGAGGCATTAGGATCACCCTTGTGTTAAACCCGTATTATAATTACTTGACCATTTAAGTCATATTACTTGACTAGTTAAGTCAACTAATTTTTCCCACACCCTTAGCGTTGTACTCATTTTTAGTACACGAAACCCCTAGTACACCCCTCCGAGCCTATCTTTTCGTTTCTAACTTTAAGCATTTTTACCTAAAGGAAGAATTTGTTACACCCCACTTAAATGTACACCCAAATCGCCTTAGCCTTCCGTGTATGCGCTCATTTTTAGTGCATTATTGTTATTTGTTAAACCCTAAGTTAACTTTCTAATTGATTACATGGTTCCTAAGTCGAGTCATATCCTTGTACATATTGTTTTGGGACGATTGGCACTCATGGGTAAGTACTTATTTTATGGAGTAATGGGGAAGAACATCATTTATTACCCCCATATGTACGTTAATCTTAAAAGTGCTCTAAGTGTTTTGATTTTCTTAATTCGAGTCATTAGATTAGTTCATTGTAAAGTATGTAAAGATTCAAGTGTAAGGGAAATGTTCATTCCCTATGATGTATTATTTTGGATGGTAGGGTAAGAGTGTATGCAAAAAAAAAAAAATAATAAAAAATAAAAAAAAAATAGAAAAAGGAAAAAAGAGAAAAAACATACGGACTACCATCCCTTTTTATTCTATGTTCATTTTATGTTTTTGTTATTTTTCATTTATTAGCTTAAGTCGAGTCTAGTCTTGGCTTAGCAACGCCATGTTGTACATGTAATTAACCAAGATTGTTAACTCGCCACCAGTAAAACTTCCTTTATCCAACAAAACCGTGTAATTCATATCCCTATACCTAACGTTACAACCCTTTAAAAGACCTCTTTGATAGTTTATCCTAGGTGCTTACGCCATGTGGTGGAGGTTTGATCCTTTCCCAAGCCTATGGTAATCTATTTTGCTATGACAGGTAGTGAGAGATATCTTCCATTTCCATAATGTTATGTTACTTTATTACACCCGAGAGATGTGAGTATCTAAACACTATTTGTGAGGTGCTAGTGTATGACCTCCGTGCTTGTCTATTGGTCTTTAGTGGAACGATTATTTGTTGTAATTACTTTTATATTAGTGTTAAATGACCTCTAACTTGTATTTTGACTAGAATAAAAGCGCATTTGCTTGAGGACAAGCAAATCTCAAGTGTAAGGGTATATGATAAGGCAAAAAATGAACCACTTTTAGAGGGTCATTTAAGCCCGAATCCGAATTTATTTGATCAAATATTGCCCTAAATCGTTCCTTTTGTGATTTTAGGTACTTGGAGAGTGAATTCTGGAAAAGAAGCCATTTTGGACGTTTTTGGAGCATAAAAGTGAAGAAAACGGCAAAGTCTCAATTTTCCATGCTGGGAACAGTAGGTGACGGCGTCAAGAGTAATTTCTTGACGGCGTCAAACCTCAATAATAAAATCCGAGAGTTCATGAAGGCATCAAGAGTTTTCCTGACGGCGTCAAACCCCAAGAATTAAAATCCGTAGTTGATGACGGCGTCACACACAGGGCGTCAAGAGTAATTTGTGTGACGGCCTAGGCCTTGACGGCGTCAGAAGTAGATCAAGGCCGTCCGAGGAAGTATTTGGCGGCAAGATGACGGCGTCACACCTTTGTTCTTGACGCCGTCATCCCTATTTTCCTATATATAGTTTTCTAGTTTTTCACATTTAAAGAGAGGAGTTTTGGGAGAAACCCTAAAGACGATTTTGGTGTAACTTTACCGGTTTTTCAAGGGTTCCAACCCCTTGATACCTTGCATGATTAATCAAGATAAGTGTTCTTCTAATTCAATCAATATGTCTATGTGTTGGTTGTCTATATCTTGTTCTTGTCTTAATTCTATCATGCTAGGCTAGATCTCTTTTGTGTTTGCTTAGATCTAATGAAACCTAGATATTGATTATGTGTTGATTACTTGTTTATTCTTGTCTTGAATGAATGATTTATATGTTAGGCTTGAGAAAACTGGCAGATCTCCAAATGGTAACATGCTTGAACGTCTTAAGAAACATGAACCGAGGCGCACTAGGTCTTTATTGGTTGTATTTAATGCATGAGCCACTGTTTACAATCCCTATAGTTGTGCTGGGCATGGTGTAGGAGGAGATAAGAGCTCATAGAATTGGGGAGTTATGTGTGCCACCCCATGAATGGTATTAAGGAATACGATCCGTCATCCATGCAATTATAACAAGTAATTAACGTGTAAAAGATATCTAGGGAGTAGTGAAATCTAAGTAAACACATTTTCTCCAATTACTGCTCACAACTTTAGTTTAATTAGTTTATTTTCATTTTTATTATTATATTTTGATTGCATCTTAGTATTGGGTTAGTTGAATAGCAACTAATTCCGCCCACTCTTCCAAAACCCGAGATTTTACTTGCTTTCATAAAAATATAAAAACACAAAAATAATCATCCCTTACCTTTAGAACTAGTATTTAGGCTTTCTAATCCTAGCGACACTATTCCTAAGCTGAACGATCAATCCCCCGGTACTTGTCACTATACTATACTACAACGATCAGGTACACTGCCTGGTGGGGGTTGTAAGCTTCTCGAGATCCCTCCTTCACATGTGCTCATATGTTTTTTAAGAAATTTGCACATGCGGGAGGAGTTTGTACTTTTGAATTGATCCACTTTCAGTGAACATGACCGATTCGAGACACGATTACATCACTAGTTAGACTAGCTTGAAATTATTACCCATCCTGGTCAAGTACAAAGAAAGTCTCTCGAGACGGTACATTCTACTCAGACAAGTCCTATTCGAGACACGCTTACATCACTAATTAGACTAGCTTGAAATTATTACCCGTCCAGGACAAATCTTTTCGGTTACTGACATTTTACGCTTCGTCAATTCATTGGTACTTTCTGAGTCGAGCTCTTTTGAGATTCAGTTACAGTCTTTAAACATTTTTGATCACATTTTAGTCATGTCTTCTCCCCCTCAAAAATAGCATATCGTGATATTTTTCATATCAACTGATTAAGAAAACGCTTTTTGGAGAGATATGTGGAAAACTAGAAGGGGGGTTGAATAGTTTTATGTCCTTTTAAATTTATTTCCAAAATATTTTGTAGGTTATAAAAACTTTCGATTCGATCTTAAGTGAGGTCAAGCAACAACCAATATAAGCAAGTCTAAACTAATATTGAAAGTATTGAAATATAATGAAGAAAAGATAGAGTTAGAAAGATCAAACCACAACACGTGAATTTATAGTGGTTCGGCTACAAGGACACCTTCCTTGCCCTACTCCACTCCCCGAGTACCACACTCGAGAGTTTTCTTCACTATGTCAACAAACTCCTTATGGTGGAGAAACCTTACACACCTTGGCTTACACAAGTTAACGACACTAAGCTAAATGTCGAGTTCTAATCGTAGCTAGAACCAATCTCACACCAAATATCACACCACGTGATCTTCACACCTTAATCACACCTTCACACCTTCTTCAAGACTTCACACCGTCTTCACACCTTGTCAATCTTCACACCTTCTTCTATGCACAACTAAGTCACAACTACTAAACTAGTTTACAACACACCAAGATTCTACAATCAACAAATATACACAACACCTTAACAAATAACTATCACTAGTACTATATGAAACTAGCTATACACAACACCACTACAATAAGATGGATGTAGTTAAGTGTTCTTCTTCTTGCACTTGAATGGATGAAGCTTTGGATCACTTGGAAACAAAGACTTATGAAATATATGATCAAAGGATTTTAGATCTAGAGAAGAAGATTGGATCAGAAAGTTTATAGTGCAAAAAGGTGAGAAAAATATGTGGAATGATCCAATATTTATAGGGCCAGATTTTACTGTTCGGGAGCGTGCCGGTCCCCTTAATTGTAGGCCGGTCCCCTTAATGATTAAGGGGGCCGCCCTCCTGAACGTTCCAAAAGTTTTTCTGGATAAAATTTGCCCTTTTTGGTTGGAAATTTGAAATCACATTTTTGTGGTTTAATAAAGCTTTACCAAAAATGATTTACAAATATATATAAAATGTTAAAATTATTTTATATAATGTTATGTATTAATATAAAATTTCCTTTGATCATGTAATGCATAAGTTACTAAGTTTATGCATACCTTGAGTGATATAAGATGTAGAGGTAAATATTTGTCACCAAATACTTGTTTATGTCTTATTCTTGACTTAATTTGATTTAAGTTTTGTGATTATCAAAACATAGGTTTATTGAGAAATATTAATAACATTCACAAACATTATTTATATCAACAATCTCCCCCTTTTTGATGATTACAAAACTTAAACTCATTAACTCAAAAATTAGTTTTAAAACAAGTATTTTAGTGAGTTTATATGTACTTCTCCCCCTTTTTGTAACATCAAAAAGGTTATGCCGACAAGTTTTCATTCGTGAAAATTTTGACGGGTAGAAACTCCCCCTTGATGTGTACTCCCCCTCGTTTGGGGGCACCAAGAGAACGAGCTATGGAATGCTTGCAAAACAAAAATATTAGAAGCACAAGTATATACATGTACACAAATATAGGGTGATGAGAAAAGAAAGAAACATTCATATTAGAGCAATAGTTGTGTTAAGACACAACAATACGAGTACATAAGCTAACAACATAATAGCAAATACATAAGCCAATTAATCAAGAAAGATACATCATCATGCAAAAGTACATGGACTTCATAGAGCTTGCAAGCAAAAGGGGTGGCAAAGACTTTATTTATTAAGCATATCAAATGCTTAATTTGGAGAGCATGATGGTGATGGTGGAGGAGTGGATGATAATTGTGGTGGAGGAATTATAGGAGAGGATGGTGGAGTTGGAGGTGGTGGTGGGTTGGTAAGCAAATGTTCAATATATGAAAACATATATTGAATTTCATCTTTAAGGCCAAAGATGATGGTTCGGTTGTGGATACAACAAAGGCAAGTATCACCATGTGATTCAAGCATCCTCCAAGGTACGGGATTGGCAAAGTATGGTGGTGTAATTTGTGGAGATGAGAGTTGAGTATCAAGTGGTGTTATTGGTGAAAGTGAGATTGTAAGATGGGTGGATATAGGTTCTTGTGTGGGAAGTGGTGATGATACTTGTGATGACAAGTGTGAATTGATGTAGTCATTGATTGATGAGGTTGAGGGTAAGGAAGATGAGGAAGTTCCATGAGTGGAAGGTGTTTTGGATGGTGCATTAGGTGCACTTGGAGAGGAGCATTTTGGTGGAGGTGATGGGGTTATGTTGTCTTCATTTGTTAAGTCAATGAAGAGTTGTTTTGGAGGAATGACCACAAGTTTTTGTTTCTTGGAGGTTTTGGAGTTTGAGGTGCTTGGAGGAGTCATGATGATATGATGAATGATGAGATGAAGAATGGTGATAATGGAGGGAATTTATAGTATGGAAATGGGTGATTTAGGTAAATGTTTGAAATGGTTGAAAGAGATTCTAAAATCAGTTGGGTCAAAATGGGAAATGGCAGCTGAAACTAGAGAAAGGATTCACAAGATGCAAAAGAATACAGTAAACCCAGTTCCAGATGACCGGTCCCCTTAATTGTATGCCGGCCCCCTTAATAATTAAGGGGACCGCCTAGGGAATTAAGGGGGCCGCCCATCTGGTGTTTTCCCAGACGACCAGAAACCCAAAATTTGCAAAATTTAGTGATTTTTCAAGTGTGTTTTTCTAGCAAGCTCTATTAGGAGTACATACTTTAGGAATGATGATATATAAACATATATATATATATATATATATATATATATATATATATATATATATATATATATATATATATATATATATATATATATATATATATATAATCAAATTTTGCATGCAAATAAACATATTATAATCCATATTGAAAAGAAGCATGGCATAACATTAATATAGAAACATGATAATAATTAAAGTCTAAACATCATTCCGAATAACACAAGAAATTAACACAAGTATTTCCGAATAAATCGGACAAATAGCAAACCATACAAATGTCTAAAAGAAACAAGTAATAACAAGTAGCAACACGTCAATATCTTCTACTTCTTTTTCTTTCCAAGCATCTTCCTAAACATCTTCCCAACGGATTTGAATCCCCCTCGAAGTTCTTCATGCATTTGTTGTTGACGATTGATGATAGACGTTTGACGAGTGAAGAGAAGCTCATCGGTACGTTCATGAGGAAGAGGAATTTGATACTCGGTATCATCAAGATCGGAAAGATCTTCAACAAAGGTCGTGGGGGATGGAGTACTAACACGTGAGGTGTCTTCCTCCTCATCATCATCATCATCACGATGAGATGTAGAACCACGAGGCCTAGAATACAAAGGAACACGAGATTTTCCTTTGTCACTACGAGGACGGCGAGTACGAACACGAGTAAGTTGGTTCAAAGTAGGAAGGATATGAACGTAGTAGTCTCTTTGAAGATGTGGGTAATGTTCCATCACATAACGATAAAGTCGTGTGAGAAACATTCCGTAAGGAAGATTGGCATTTGGGGTGTTTTTGGCGGACATGATTCGATGAACAAAAAGATAAGCCAAATTGTATTGCTCTTCAGCAATAACACAATAAAGCATGTGGGCAATGCTCGCCGTGACATGATCACGGTGACCACCAGTACCAAACGCATTCTCTCGAATGAGTTCTTCCCACTTCTTCATATCTTGGCTTAGCTCTTTGAGGAGGATTTGATTGGCATGAATATCGACATTCTTCGACTTGATTACTCGACTAGTCGTACGACGTTCTAGTTCAAGCATTCGACGAATGTCTTCAGGACTAGGAATCTCAGAATAGTAGGGGCCATCCTGAGGACGATTTCTTTCAAGAGTGGAAAGATCCCATTCATTTGAGAAAATGGCTTGGCCGTTGAATGGGATTCTAAGAATTTGCCCAAATTGAGCAAGAGTAAGAGTGATGAATTGATTTTGAATCATGAAGGAAATGAGGAGATGACCATAGGGATCGGTTTGCACCGTCACTTGGCTATAGAAGTCGAGGATAAAACGAGGAATGATAGGTTCGTTGATTTGGAAAAGACATTCAAAACGAATATTGGTGAACATTCGTTCGGTTTGATCATTTTCATAGAAAGATGGATCGACAATTCGTCCTTCGTGAATGTTTCTATTTTCAATAGGACGATAGAAACATGCAACTGAAGGAGACATGCCGGGAGTAGAAGAGACATTTGGAATGTATTGTTTGGTTTTGGAGACATCACCAACCGTGGTCTTAGGCATTTTCACCTAAACAATATAACAACAAAAATAAAATTAATATAAAAACAACTATCATGCATATGTTATATATTTATATAATTATATGCACTATATGTGGAACGAAATTCTACTTCGACACAAAAAAAATATTCAATGAAGTAGTTTCATGATGTTCCTTTTATTTTGATTTTAACCTCGTTTAGAATATATAATATCGAAGAGTATGATATCATAATTCATTTCGAAATAAGGCTAGATATATATTAGATTATATATCTTCCATTCCATAAGAGTTTGACACAACATAAGTTTGTCTAAAAGATTAAAATGCGAATTTTAGTTTTCAAAAATATCATTTTTGAGATAAACCAAACGCTCCCTTACTAGATAAAAACATCCTAAAACATCAGTATATATATTGATTATATATCTTGATGACGTCTATTGATTTTAGTAGTATTAACAAGTTTTATGAACAAGTTTTAAGTTTCAAATAACTACATATAGTTATAGTTTGTTCATGAATCAAACGCCCATGTTGTCTTCATGAACCATTTTCTAATTAATTGAAAAGTATGTTTTGATTGTTTAGGACGTTAAAACAATGTAATGTAGTAAGTTTTAAGTGGTTTTTAAGAGTTATATCAACAATGTGCCTTTTGAAAAATAAAATTCGACTAGGGTTTATGGGCGATTAATGATTTTGACCAGATGATATGTTATACTAATTTTGAGTTGCAAAACATCATCCTAATCCTATGGGGAGCATTTGGTAGTTCAATTTCTAGCTTCAATAACACTTAAAATCGAATTAAAATGAATTTTAATAAAATGCATAATTATTGATTAGACACCAAATCGAATGAAATGTGATGAAATGCATGTTGGAAAACTTACAAAAGATGTTGTTATATATTTGGTTGATGTTTGCCCCTTGCGAAATAACCCCGGATTGGTGATTTGGTGAAGGATTTTGGTGGTTTTGGAGGTTTAGTTTTGTTCACAGCAGTATAGGGGAAGAGGTGAGTGAGTAAATGGAGTGTTTGGAAATGGAATTAAGGAGGAAAACGATTTTGGAAGTGTCAGATGGCCGGCCCCCTTAAACATTAAGGGGTCCGCCCTCGATAACAAGCCGGTCCCCTTAATCATTAAGGGGGCCGGCTTTGAAACTTTCCAAATTTCGCGGAATTCGTTTCTGGAACAAAAATATTTATACGTATATAATTAGATTTATAATATATCAAAAATACGTAAACGTCTATTGGCACGATGATAAAATTCTTAACAATTTTTAATTACCGTTTCGATAATTAAAATATACCTTTGACAATTTTTGGATAAAATGATCAAAGTGTTAAGTTGATGAAGGGTTTGAGGTGTGTTCGGGAATATGTGAATAAGTGTATATATATATATATATATATATATATATATTGTTTATATATAAGTATAAATGTGATTGAAAGATGGGTTGATGAGTGAGATTTGAAGGATAGTAGCGGAGATAGGATATTGTTGGCGAGAGGAGTTTGTTTCATCCATAGTGTTCACGTGTGAAGTCGTTCTTGCATTATAAAAGTCCACTTGACTCATATCCCTTCATCATCATGAGTCTCCTAAAAGAGGACTTACTAGAATAACGTGAGGGGGGGAAAGAAAGGGTTCGATAAAGAATGATTTCTTGGAGTTCTAGAAAGTCAACAAATGACATATCTAGGTTATGTACAAGTGAATATATATATATGTATAAATATATTTAATATATTACGTATAATAGTATATATATGTATATATAAGTATATATGTGATTCTAACAAATAGAAGACAATAACAAATTATATCTAAATAATTGACGAAATCAAACAATGCATATTTATCTAAGCATGGCAATGAGTTGTGAAAGAATGGCGTACCCGGTGGTCTTCAAAAGAAATCTTCAACATCATCAAGAAGAAATATAGACTTTGAAAAAGTCTATGTTGAGAGAAAAACCAAGATTGCCTCAAGGAATGTTCGTCTAGCCATTTGATCTCCATTGTCCTTTTGGTCCCAAGTTGTTTGGTCCAAACATGTTTAACATTTGACTCGGGTGCATGAAAGGTGGTAGAATGCCCCAAGGATTGTAGCTTTGTTGGTAGTTCCACATTTGATTACTATTGTTATTATAGTTTTGTCTATTTTGATTTCTTCTTGGTTGAGGTGTTTTAGACCTAGGATGAGAATTATTTGGTTTTCTAGGTGGTGGAGTTTTAGATCTTATTTTGGGTTTAGAAGATCCTACTTCGGTCTTTAAGGACGGTTTATAAAAATCTTTAACTTCTTCATCGTTGGCAAGAGGTATTTTCTTATCATTAATAAGTATATACTTAGGATTAGATTTTAAAGGTTTTTGTTTGTTGAGTTCACTTTCAAATTTTACATTTTTAATCTCGCTTGTTGAAGCCTCATTTGAATTAAATCCTAAGCCGGTTTTGTCTCCGGATGTTCTTTGAATACTTATTATTTTACTAAGTGATTGACTACTATTTTCAAATTTGTCAAGTTTGCGAATTTCTTCCCTAAGTATTTCGTTTTCACATTTAAGCTCTTGACATGATTTACATTCTTCAAAAATTTCTTTACCTTTTTCTAGTTGATGTATTTTAATTTTTAGTTCAAGTACTTCACTTTCTAATTTATTGTTAATGTATTTTAGTGATTTGTTTTTGGCCATTACTAGTTGTCCTAATTTGCATAGTTTAATATATTCATTATCTAGATCTTTTTCATCTAATGATATACTTTCATCACTAAAATATTCGGTTTCGGAACGTACCTCATTTGGTGTATTCGCCATGAGACATTTTTCTTCCTTTGTCGTTTCATTCTCATCATCATCACTATCACTCCAAGCACCTCCAACAAATGCTCTTTGATTTTGATCTCTTGTCATCATTGGACATTTTCCAATAAGGTGATTTGGATCTCCACACTTGAAACACTTTCTTTCAATCTTGTTGTTCTTGTCATCTTTACTCTTTTGAAATGTTTTCTTTTCATCATACGGTTGTCTTACGAATCTTCCTCGCCTTTTGAAGAATTTCTTGAAATCTCTTACGGCCATGGCGTATTCTTCGTCATCACTTTCGGAAGATGAGCTATCTTCGATACTAGATTCCTTTCTAGCTTTCAAGGCGATTGACTTGCTTTGCTCTCGTTTTTCCTTGACCATTTCGGAGTCCTTCTTAATGATGACTTCGTAGACTTTTAGATTTCCAATTAATTCGTCAAGTTGCAAAGTTGACAAATTCTTCGATTCTTCAATAGCCGTCACTCTAGCTCGCCATTTTGGATGAAGAGCCCTAAGAAACTTCCTAACAAAATTCTTACTAGAAAAATTCTCATGCTTTTAAACTTGTGATGATAGTGTTAAATCTAGCAAAAGCATTGTCAATTGATTCCTCTTCCGGAATCGTGAATTGCTCGTATTGTTGAACAAGTAGATCTATCTTATTATCTTTGACTTGACTATTACCTTGGTGAGTTATTAGTAAAGAGTTCCAAATTTCTTTTGCGGTTTCACACATAAAGATCCTTTCGTACTCTTTACGTGGTAGCGCATTATAAATAACCATTTTTGCTTCATTATTTTTAGCAAGTTTTCTTTTTAAATCATCATTTTGTTTTTCAAAAGGTACGATTTCATCTTTCTTAGTTTCCGGGTTATTTTGAATAGGTAAAAAATCACCATTAGTAATAACATGCCAAAGATCTAGATCTTTTGACTTCACATAAGTTTCGAATCGATTTTTCCAATATAAAAATCCATCACTTTCAAATAGTGGTGGTCTTTGCATAGATTGCCCTTCTAAATATTTTTCAGATTCCATAGATCGTTACAAGTTTTAAAATACAATATATTTTTAAAATCTTGCTAGACGTGGCTCCTGATACCAATTGTGGAAAACTAGAAGGGGGGGTTGAATAGTTTTATGTCCTTTTAAATTTATTTCCAAAATATTTTGTAGGTTATAAAAACTTTCGATTCGATCTTAAGTGAGTTCAAGCAACAACCAATATAAGCAAGTCTAAACTAATATTGAAAGTATTGAAATATAATGAAGAAAAGATAGAGTTAGAAAGATCAAACCACAACACGTGAATTTATAGTGGTTCGGCTACAAGGACACCTTCCTTGCCCTACTCCACTCCCCGAGTACCACACTCGAGAGTTTTCTTCACTATGTCAACAAACTCCTTATGGTGGAGAAACCTTACACACCTTGGCTTACACAAGTTAACGACACTAAGCTAAATGTCGAGTTCTAATCGTAGCTAGAACCAATCTCACACCAAATATCACACCACGTGATCTTCACACCTTAATCACACCTTCACACCTTCTTCAAGACTTCACACCGTCTTCACACCTTGTCAATCTTCACACCTTCTTCTATGCACAACTAAGTCACAACTACTAAACTAGTTTACAACATACCAAGATTCTACAATCAACAAATATACACAACACCTTAACAAATAACTATCACTAGTACTATATGAAACTAGCTATACACAACACCACTACAATAAGATGGATGTAGAGAAGTGTTCTTCTTCTTGCACTTGAATGGATGAAGCTTTGGATCACTTGGAAACAAAGACTTATGAAATATATGATCAAAGGATTTTAGATCTAGAGAAGAAGATTGGATCAGAAAGTTTATAGTGTAAAAAGGTGAGAAAAATATGTGGAATGATCCAATATTTATAGGGCCAGATTTTACTGTTCGGGAGTGTGCCGGTCCCCTTAATTGTAGGCCGGTCCCCTTAATGATTAAGGGGGCCGCCTAGTAAAATTAAGGGGGCCGCCCTCCTGAACGTTCCAAAAGTTTTTCTGGATAAAATTTGCCCTTTTTGGTTGGAAATTTGAAATTACATTTTTGTGGTTTAATAAAGCTTTACCAAAAATGATTTACAAATATATATATAATGTTAAAATCATTTTATATAATGTTATGTATTAATATAAAATTTCCTTTGATCATGTAATGCATAAGTTACTAAATTTATGCATACCTTGAGTGATATAAGATGTAGAGGTAAATATTTGTCACCAAATACTTGTTTATGTCTTATTCTTGACTTAATTTGATTTAAGTTTTGTAATTATCAAAACATAGGTTTATTGAGAAATATTAATAACATTCACAAACATTATTTATATCAACAAGATAGATAGATTCGATTTTGCATGAAATCGGAACATTTTCGTTTTTATACTCCCCCTTAATGATAGCTTATTTTAAAGTCAATTAAGGGTTTGAAGGGAGTTATCTTGAGCACTAATTTTGAGAGATTTTGAGAAATCTTTTGAACAATCTTGAAAAAGTGCTCAAGAATTCTGTTTGAAAAACGAGTTTTTGTTTGAAATCTTTTTCATTTGTTTATACTCGAACTTTTGAAAATGATTTCATCTTTGAACGTACGAGTCCTTGATTTGAAAATAGTCAGAAGTCATCATTTAGGTCCGGGTTTCGTACTGAAGTATACGAAAGCAATAGTGAAGAAACTTTTGAGAAACAACATGTTTTAGAAAAACATTTCAAAGAACTCTCGCTCAAGCATCTGTACATGTCCGTGTCCTTGTTGAATGACATTTGTAGAAACGTACAGAATATTGATTTATACGAGAGACATGTCGTGAGAAGAATATTTTTGGATATATATATTTATAAATATATATATATATATATATATATATACACACACACACACACACACATTTGGATAATTTTTTTTTTTGGATTTTTTGAAATTTTATATTTTTGAATTTTGTTGGTTTTTCGAATTTTTATATTTTGTTTTTCAAAAATATTTACAGCGAAGCGATTTTAAAAACATTTTTCAAGAAGATTCGAGAAGACGTTTTAGCTCCTCAGGAGTTAGGCTTCGCATGCCAATTCGTCGAACTAAATCGTCAAACCGTTCATTTGGAAGGGCTTTAGTAAATAGATCGGCGAATTGGTATTCCGTCTTCATGAAGAATAATTCAACGGTACCATCTTCTACGTGCTCTTTGATGAAATGGTAGTGGACTCTAATATGCTTAGTCTTTAAATGTTGTACGGGATTGCACGAGATGGCTATGGCACTTTTTGAGTCACAATACAAAGGTATTCTGTCGAAAGTAAAGCCATAATCTCTGAACTGTGTCCTCATCCATAGAACTTGGGCACGACACGCAGATAGAGACACGTACTCGGCTTTCGTGACGATCTTGCTTTCGTGACGATCAACCTACTAGCTTTTCACCAAAAAATTGTGCTCCACCTAATGTACATTTTGCTGTATCTTGATCACCTGTGTGGTCGGCATCTGAAAAGGCTATTAGTTAAACTCCGAATCTTCGGATACCAAAGTCCCATGTTAATGGTTCTTTGTAGGTACCGAAAGATCCGTTTGACCTCTTGGAGGTGAAGTTCGGTAGGCTTTGCCTGAAACCATGCTAATAAGCAAACAACAAAATGAATATCAGGTCGACTAGCAGTAAAGTACATGAGAGAACTAATCATGCTCCGATATTTCTTCGGATCGATGGGTGTCCCAAATAAATCAGCACCGATTTTTGGTGAAGTGACCATTGGTGTACCAACAGAGTCACAATTTTCTATACCATGTTTTTTCAAAATCTCAATTGAATATTTAGCTTGATTAATGAAAATACCACGAGAGGATTGATGTATTTGTAAACCAAGAAAGAATTTAAGTTCCCCCATCATGGACATTTCAAATTTGATTTTCATGAGATTTGCAAAATGTTTTGAATGATTCATATTAGTGGACCCAAAGATAAAGTCGTCCACGTAAATCTAAACAATCAAAATGTCATCTTTGTATTTTCTTGTAAACAAGGTAGAATCAACAGTTCCTTTGGTGAAATTGTTTTTGAGAAAGAAAGATGATAGTTCGTCATGCAACGCTCTTGGAGCTTGTTTTAAACCATAAATGGCTTTCTTAAGCTTGTAGACGTAGTCTGGATGATCTTTGTTGATGAATCCCTCTGGCTAACTCACATACACTTCTTCTTTCAGAGTTCCATTCAAGAAGGCTGTCTTAATATCCATCTGATAGACTGTGATATTTTTGTGAGTTGCATACGCTAAGAAAATCCGGACTGCTTCAAGTCTAGCTACAGGCGCGATTGATTCTTCGAAATCTATCCCTTCTTCTTGTGCATATCCTTTAGCCACGAGACGAGCTTTGCTGCGAATTACAATCATTTCCTCATTCTTTTTGTTCTTCCACAACCATTTGAGATCAATGACAAGTTTGTCAAATGGTCGTTCAACAAGTTCCCAACAATCACGTAACTGGTATTGAAGAATTTCATCTTGCATCGCTTCAATCCAAACATTTTCTGCGATTGCTTCCCGAATGTTCTTTTGTTCTTTGAGGCTAATTGAGCAAATGTAGATACACATTTCAGGATCTGTGGCAAGTTGTCTTCTCGTCTGAACTGGCCTTGAAGGTTCACCAATAACTTGTTCAATTGGATGGTCTGTAGTCCATTTGAGTGTAGAAGGGTACCTTGGATTTAACGTATGCGTGTTAGATGGTTCTTGTAACCTTGAAGAAGATTCAGTAGAGTCTGTTGCAAACAGGTTTTCAAATACTTCTTCTTCTAACGCAACATCGTTTTGGTTTTGTGTTGGTTCTTCTTGAAATGATGTGGTTTGATTTTGCTCATCAACTATTGGTAGAACAATTTCAAGTGCTGGAGTTGCTTGAGTAGATGTAGATGATGTTGATGTAGTTGGTGCTTCAGCTTCGATTGTGGTGGATGCATGATGCGTGGGAATTGCACCAGGCTTTACCTCTCGAGGGATCTCGAGAAGCTTACAACCCCCACCAGGCAGTGTACCTAATCGTTGTAGTATAGTATAGTGACAAGTACCGTGGGATTGATCGTTCAACTCAGGAATAGTGTTGCTAGGATTAGAAAACCTAAAAACTAGGTCTAGAGGTGAGGGATGATTCTTTTTGTATTTTTATATTTTATGAAAAGCAATTAAAAATCTTGGGTTTTAGAGGAGTGGGCGGAATTAGTTGCCATTCAACTAACCCAATAACTAAAATGCAATCAAAATAAAATAACTAAAATGTAAATAAAGCTAATTACTAATATGGTGTGAACAATAGATGGGAGAATTGTGTTTACTTAGATTTCACTACTCCCTAGATATCTTTTACAGGTTAATTGTTTGTTACAGTTGCGTGGATGACGGGTTATATTCCTTAATACCAATCGTAGGGTGGCATACGTACTTCCCCAACTCTATAAGCTCCTACTTCACTCCTATGTCGAGACTGCAAGAAGCTCCTAACATGGGATCACTAGAATTCGCTCATGCATTAAATACAACCATAAAAACCTTAGTACGCATTGGTTCATGTTTCTTAAGACGTTCAAGCAAGTTACACTATGGAAGTCTGCCAGTTTTCTTAAGCCTAACATCGAATTCATTCATCCATTGCAAATATAAACAAGCAATCAACCTATAATCAACATCTAGGTTTCATTACATCTAAGCAAACACACAAGAGATCTAGCCTAGCATGTTAAAATCAAGACAAGCGTAAGATATATTCAAACAACACATAGACATATTGAATGAATTGAAAGGATACTTATCTTAATTGAACATGAAACGTTTCAAGAGGTGAAAACCCTTGAAAATACTGTTAAAAACGAGCTAGGGTTTATTCAAGTCGACCCTAAAATTCTCCTTTCTTTAGAATAAAAATTACAAAGACTATATACAGATTTCCTAAGGTGACGGCGTCAAGAAGAAAGTTCTGACGCCGTAAACCCGCCACCAAAAATATAATCGGATTGCCTAGATCCAGATCTGACGCCGTCATGTGTAATGTTGTTCTGGGCCGTCACCACTTTTACTCTTGACGGCCATGCTTTGACGCCGTCACGTTTCCACTGGACCGTCACCATTTTTGCTCTTGACGCCGTCATCAAATTGCTCTTGACGCCGTCAGGTACTGTTCCCAGCTAGGAAAATTAAGACTTTGCCGTTTTCTTCACTTTTATGCTCCAAAAACGTCCAAAATGCTTCCTTTTCCAGAATTCACTCCCAAAGTACCTAAAATCACAAAAGGAACAATTTAGGGCAATATTTGATCAAATAAATTCAAATTCCTGCTTAAATGACCCCCTAAAAACGGATCAGTTTTCGCCTCATCATATACCCTTACACTTGAGATTTGCTTGTCCTCAAGCAAATGCGCTTTTATTCTAGTCAAAATACAAGTTAGGGGTCATTTAACACTAATATAAAAGTAATTACAACAAATAATCGTTCCACTAGCCAAATCATAGTCAAAAGAAGAGTTTGATCCTGGCTCAGAAGGAACGCTAGCTATATGCTTAACACATGCAAGTCGAACATTGTTTTCGGGGAGCGGGGCAGGAGGAAAAGAGGCTCCTAGCTAAAGGTAGCTTGTCTCGCCCAGGAGGTGAGAAGAGTTGAGAACAAAGTGGCGAACGGGTGCGTAACGCGTGGGAATCTGCCGAACAGTTCGGGCCAAATCCTAAAGAAAGCTAAAAAGCGCTGTTTGATGAGCATGCGTAGTATTAGGTAGTTGGTCAGGTAAAGGCTGACCAAGCCAATGATGCTTAGTTGGTCTTTTCGGATGATCAGCCACACTGGGACTGAGACATGGCCCGGACTCCCGCGGGGGGCAGCAGTGGGGAATCTTGGACAATGGGTGAAACAGCCTTTTATTTTGGTTCCATACGTACTGGAGTTCTAACATTTGAATTTTTCTTACATTCTACGTTCCCGAAATGGATCCTATCAAATATTTCACATTTTCTATGATCATCTCTATTTCAGGTATTCGGGGAATCCTCCTTAATAGACGAAATATTCCTATTATGTCAATGCCAATTGAATCAATGTTATTAGCTGTGAATTCGAACTTTTTGGTATTTTCCATTTCTTTGGATGATATTATGGGTCAATCATTTGCTTCATTGGTTCCAACGGTGGCAGCTGCGGAATCTGCTATTGGGTTAGCCATCGTTCCACTCTCCAACAGGCCAACAAGCCATTCCTAGCGGCTTAGCCCTTGTTAAAGGCTAAAGAGTGTACTGAACACTCACCCTTTCTCGCCAGCAAGCTAGATGTTGGTTTTTGATGTAGTTGCTTGTACTTCTCTTTTTTTGTCAAGATCAACGTTTTCGTTTGAGGACCCCGTTAGACTTACCAGCTCTTGACATAAGTAAATCATTAGTGATAGGGTTGGGACGATAGACCTAGTGCTTCCCTACGTTGGACGTATGTTTATAGCCGTAGCGATATAAACAAGAATACTCATCCGAGCCACAGGAACGTGTACATAAGGAATACGAGAATTTCCACCTTGTTGAAGGTCTAATGGTGCTACCCGAAGACTTAAATGAATAGCCATCGCTGTTAAGAACAACCGAGATCCAATGAAAATTTTCGCGTAGCTTCTGGTCTCTGACATCAAAAAAGAAGGTTATAATAATGAAAGGGACATCTGATAATTTCAATTTGATCCTAGCTAGTGGAACAATAAAGACGAAGTGTCTAATTATACTTATGGTCCTTTTTTTCCAAATAGAAAGACACCAAATTCCTAAAGTACTTGTTGCACTTCTTGGGAAAGAAGTCGTTCCTTAGACCAGTAAATCGATGGTTAGTTTTATGCCTGCTATCTTCCTTATCTGCGCTTGCTATTTCTATCTGAAAACTTAAAGGGATCGCCTCGTCCCTCCAAGAATAAGATTGCCCGCTCCATGCGCATCACTCCACTAGCTCCACTCGCGAGCTTCCAGACATACAACAAGTGCCCGGCACAGTCAGTGTTCTTGAATATCGAAGCATAAGACTTTAGAGAATAATGACCCCAGAATAGCACTACTTAGTGACTAGGAGCGGAGAGACCTTTGCGCGTTGTTTTTGTTAGATCGGCCTATCTTCTTTCTATAAGCAAGCTCCCTCCGGCTGTCCAGGGACAGGACGGCTCTCGGTTCTTGAGCATGTTGGGGGATTAGGCGGCAGTTGAAAGAGCTGCTCGAAAGCTTGACGAAGAAGCGAAAAAGGCGTACGGAGGTCATACACTAGCACCTCACAAATAGTGTTTAGATACTCACATCTCTCGGGTGTAATAAAGTATATATCAAAATATGGAAATAGAAAACATCTCTCACTACCTGTCATAGCAAAATAGATTACCATAGGCTTGGGAAAGGATCAAACTTCCACCACATGGCGTAAGCACCTAGGATAAACTATCAAAGAGGTCTTTTAAAGGGTTATAACGTTAGGTGTAGGGATATGGAATACACGGTCTTGTTGGATATAGGAAATCTTTACTGGTGGCGAGTTAATCATCTTAGTCAATTACATGTACAATATGGCATTGCTAAGCCAAGACTAGACTCGACTTAAGCTAATGAATGAAAAATAACAAAAACGTAAAATAAACATAGAATGAAACGGGATGGTAGTCCGTATGTTTTTTCTCTTTCTCTTTTTCTCTTTTTTTTCTTTTTCTTATTTTTTTATTTTTTTTATTTTTTTTATTTTTATTTTTTTTGCATACACTCTTACCCTACCATCCAAAATAATACATTATAGGGAATGAACATTCCCCTTACACTTGAATTTTTACATACTTTACAATAAACTAATCTAATGACTCGAATTAAGATAATCAAAATACTTGGAGTACTTTTAAGATTAACGCACATATGGGGGTAATATATGATGTTCTTCCCCATTACTCCATAACATTAATACTTTACCCATGAGTCCCAATCGTCCCAAAACAATGTGTACAAGGATATGACTCGACTTAGCAACCATGTAATCAATTAGATAATTAACTAAGGGTTTAAACAAATAACAATAATGCACTAAAGATGAGTGCATACACGGAAGGCTAAGGTGATTTGGGTGTACATTTAAGTGGGGTGTAACAAATTCTTCCTTTAAGTAAGATGCTTAAAGTTAGAAACGAAAAGATAGGCTCGGAGGGGTGTACTAGGGGTTTCATGTACTAAAAATGAGTACAACGCTAATGGTGTGGGAAAAATTAATTGACTTTACTAGCCAAGTAATATGACTTAAATGGTCAAGTAATTATGATACGGGTTTAACACAAGGGTGATCCTAATGCCTCTTATCATGTAGTAAATCCTACTACACGAATGTAGTCTCACTAGCGGTCTCGGGATGCATCACTAACGCAAGTTCTAGAATCTAAATGCACTCATAAGCACTAATAGTAAATGCTTTTCCTATCAAATCTAAAGGCGAACCTCACATATTTGGGTGGAAAATTTTTCTGAATGATACGGTTTTGTGCTAATCATACGACTCCTATCCATGAGACGCTTGCTAAGGCTAAATTTTCACTCCTAAATGTTGTAAAAAATTTTAAATTTGGCGCTAAAATTACACTAACAAGTATTTCTCATAGTTTTATTACACATCTACCATCAAACAAACAAACTCAAGTGAAAGTGTATACTATAAGGTATCATCATTTACCCTTCCCTTACACTTAGGATGAACATTGTCCCCAATGTTCAATTAAAGAATATAAAAGTGAATTAGGTAAAAGAATGAAATCAAATACTCCCCTGATTCGCTCGGTATGGATAGTGTGGTAACAAGGTTAGATCTTCTTCCAAGAAAAATGAACAATCAAAGCTTCCCTTCCAGAATATAAATCATCTTCTTGTCATATACAACCTGTTAAACCTGAGAAAACAAACAAGGCAACCTCGCGTAAAATCGGCGGCAATCTATATATGATAACAAATCCTAGAAAACAAAGTAGGATATAATGCTTGTGGAATGAATGTTTGCAGATTCCCTGGAGTTTATAAAACTAAAGATTCAACAAAAACTTTAAGACTCCGATAGAAAAACAAAATTAGCAAAAAATTTCCAGATTTTTACACATGACGCCGTCAAGAATTTCTTCCTGACGCCGTCAGAAGTGACCTGCAGAAATATTTATGTTAAGTTTCCGGAAAATTTCTGCAAAAACTTATGTCCTACTTCCTAGAAAATCCTGCAAAACATCATTATGACTCGATACAAGCATTTGACTCTATCAAATACGAATATACATGTTCATTTAATATTGTGGAGAATCATGATCGAGTTTGTTTCTTAAAAACATATTTGGGGTTTCCCTTTACACTTATCTTTTGCGAAATACCTTTGGATGAAGTTAAGAACAAGCCAAACGACAAAATAAAGTATTTTCACCATTTTAGTTTTGAAACATGGTCTACCAACAATAAAAATAAGGCATGCATACGGAAACAAATAACAATCAAACAAAATAAAAATAAAAATCACACAAAGCATGGGTTGCCTCCCAAGAAACGCTTGTTTTTGTTCGAGTCACGAGCCTGACTCTACCCTTATTTAACGGAAATAGGGGAGGTTTTCCCTACACTTTGAATTAAGTGCGGGTGGAAGTATCGATACACACCCTTAGGGTGGAAATATGCCTCGTGAGGAAAGAGTGGTGGATAAATTATATGCTCAAAGGGGTGTGCTTCTATCATCATAACCTTACCTAGTTCACTTTGGTCAATGGGTGAGTTGAAGTTTTCTCCTAAAAAGGGATCATCTTCTATCAACTTTGAGAGACTCCTAGTTGGGAATCCATCTTGACCTAATAAACCTGGTTTAAACCCATAATGTTTCTTGTGATCAATCATGAATGGGTGATGTAAGCATGTAAGGTCATTTTCCACTCCTGTGTCAGCTTCCTCTCTACAACGCTTAGAGTCTACTACCTTTATCCCAAGACTACCCGGACTATATGGTTTGATGGGTAGATCGGGACCTTTTTCAATTCCTAAATTCACATCTAAAGATGGAAGATTAGGTAACGGCTTTGGTTGAGGCTCCGGTTCATCAAAACTAGGAACTTCATTAGAACTAAAAGAAAGGTCATCACTACAAGTGTTAAAACCTATATTCTCTAGTTGTGCTTGATCCAAGGGTTTTACTTCTATTGGGGTTCCTATAGTCTCTTCTACTTCTTCCGGGTAAGTCACGGGTGGTATGTGTGCCTCAAATGATGGTAGGACTTGTGGGGTACTTTGTGGGCTCATGTTATTTACTTCATCATTCCTTGTGTCAAAATCACCTATATCCTCAACATGTGTTTTATTATAATCTAACCCTAACATTTTCCCAAGTATCTCAAGTGCTTCTCTAGGCATCTCAACTTCTATATCCGAATCATAAGGATCATCCTCAATATTCTGACAACTATGTACAAAGTGCCCAAAAGATTCATCATGTGTTTCTTGAGATTCATCATCATCGATCATAAAACCTAGGTCTTTTTGATCAATGTGATCATGTTCAGCTACATCCTCCATCACATCAAGGTCACCTATGGGTTCATCCTGTATTATGGTAGTGCCTAACCATGGCATGCAGCTAGGTGGCTCATACGAAACTATCCTAGGTGAAGGCTCATATGGTGCAAAGGTTTCACTAAGTGAGGCATTTTGAGGGGTTGATGGAGCTCCTAAGGTGAATTCTTTAAAAGCATTATGCACTTGGCCTCTTTTCTCAAGGTAATCAATAAAATCAATATAAGATCCTGTCCTCCTCATTTCATTCCTCCATCTTGGTATATCCAAACTGGTGTAATTATATTTTTTCTGGTAAAAATCTAGTGTCGGACTTGGTGGATTCACGTTCTCCATAGTGGTGAACGGAAGAGTCAATGGAAAGGTTTTTACGAACAAAGACACAAAGAAAAAGATAGACTAAAGAAAAACTAAAAATAAAATAAAAATCTTACTAGAAAGGAATCTAGCAAGTAGACCTAATAAAAAGAAATTCTAACCTAGACAATAACTATTCCCCGGGCTGAGGCGCCAAAAACTTGATGCGTGGGAATTGCACCAGGCTTTACCTCTCGAGGGATCTCGAGAAGCTTACAACCCCCACCAGGCAGTGTACCTGATCATTGTAGTATAGTATAGTGACAAGTACCGGGGGATTGATCGTTCAACTCAGGAATAGTGTCGCTAGGATTAGAAAACCTAAAAACTAGGTCTAGAGGTGAGGGGTGATTCTTTTTGTATTTTTATATTTTATGAAAAGCAATTAAAAATCTCGGGTTTTAGAGGAGTGGGCGGAATTAGTTGCTATTCAACTAACCCAATAACTAAGATGCAATCAAAATAAAATAACAAAAATGTAAATAAAGCTAATTACTAATATGGTGTGAACAATAGATGGGAGAATTGTGTTTACTTAGATTTCACTACTCCCTAGATATCTTTTACAGGTTAATTGTTTGTTACAGTTGCGTGGATGACGGATTATATTCCTTAATACCAATCGTGGGGTGGCGTACGTACTTCCCCAACTCTATAAGCTCTTACTTCACTCCTATGTCGAGCCTGCAAGAAGCTCCTAACATGGGATCACAAGAATTCGCTCATGCATTAAATACAACCATAAAAACCTTAGTACGCATTGGTTCATGTTTCTTAAGACGTTCAAGCAAGTTACACTATGGAAGTCTGCCAGTTTTCTTAAGCCTAACATCGAATTCATTCATCCATTACAACTATAAACAAGCAATCAACCTATAATCAACATCTAGGTTTCATTACATCTAAGCAAACACACTAGAGATCTAGCCTAGCATGTTAAAATCAAGACAAACGTAAGATATATTCAAACAACACATAGACATATTGAATGAACTGAAAGGATACTTATCTTAATTGAACATGAAAGGTTTCAAGGGGTGAAAACCCTTGAAAATACTGTTAAAAATGAGCTAGGGTTTATTCAAGTCGACCCTAAAATTCTCCTTTCTTTAGAATGAAAATTACAAAGACTATATATAGATTTCCTAACGTGACGGCGTCAAGAAGAAAGTTCTGACGCCGTCAACCCGCCGCCAAAAATATAATCGGATTGCCTAAATCCAGATCTGACGCCGTCATGTGTAATGTTGTTCTGGGCCGTCACCACTTTTACTCTTGACGGCCATGCTTTGACGCCGTCACGTTTCCACTGGACCGTCACCATTTTTGCTCTTGACGCCGTCATCAAATTGCTCTTGACGCCGTCAGGTATTGTTCCCAGCAAGGAAAATTAAGACTTTTTCCGTTTTCTTCACTTTTATGCTCCAAAAATGTCCAAAATGCTTCCTTTTCCAGAATTCACTCCCAAAGTACCTAAAATCACAAAAGGAACGATTTAGGGCAATATTTGATCTAATAAATTCAAATTCCGGCTTAAATGACCCCCTAAAAACGGATCATTTTTCGCCTCATCAATGCATCTTGTGCTGGTGTTGGTGGTTGATGGTTTTGAGCGGGTGCAGCGGAATGTTGTTGAGATACATTTGTTGAAGTTCTACCATAGTATTCATCAAACATTAACTCGAAGAAGTTTTTCAGTTCTTGTTCTGAACATTTATCAGTGTTTGTTGATTGAGCTCCTTGAGGTATGAGTCCTGAAGTAATTTGTCCAAAAGTCTGCGGGTTTGGTGCGAGTCCTAATCCGTTTTGATTAGAAGCCATCAGATTAATCGCGGGTTCTAGAGTGAGTCTCTCAGAAGCCATATGTGAAATCTCATCAAACTTCACATTCATCGTCTCCATTATCCTTTTTTTCTTCTATTATTCACCTTGAATGCCCTCGAGTTTTCTGAGTATCCAATGAAGATTCCAATATCACCCTTATCTTTTAGCTTCCCTAGATCTTCTCTATTGTTCGTCGGATAACTCAAAACGCCAAACACGTAAAGGTAAGAGATGTCAGGTTTCCGGTTGTTCACTAGCTCATATGGGGTTTTATTGAATCTTGGATGGATTAGGTAAGTGAAACAAGCAGTAGCAAGAGCATCAGTCCATAAGAATAGTGGTGCACTAGAATAAATTAGCATTGTGCGAGCAGCTTCCACAAGAGTTCTATTTCTTCTTTCAACTACCCCATT
This sequence comes from Artemisia argyi, assembly GCA_030686995.1. NCBI lineage: Eukaryota > Viridiplantae > Streptophyta > Magnoliopsida > Asterales > Asteraceae > Artemisia > Artemisia argyi. The sequence goes on from CM060677.1 coordinate 18,442,497, forward strand.
CTGCTGTGGATTTCTAACAACTGATGTCTGATGTGTGATTCCAGCATCTTCAAAATAAGTTCTTAACTCCTGATTTGTGAATTCTGTGCCATTATCTGTTCTTACAATCCTTACTGGAGCTTGAAGTAGAACTTGAATACGGTTAAGAAAGGTGATGATGATGCATGGTGCTTTGTCTTTTGACCTCAGAAACTTAACCCATGTATATCTTGAATAGTCATCAACGATAACAAGAATATACTTCTTCCCATTAATGCTTTCAACTCTCATTGGGCCACATAAGTCCATGTGCAACATATGTAACCTTGCCTCCGAACTAGGTACGGTTTTAGGTTTATATGATGCTCTTTTACTTTTTCCTTGTTCGCATGATGGACATAGGTGTTCCTTGGTGTACTTGAACTTAGGGAGTCCGTTGACGATATTGTCTTTGGCTAACTTGTTGATGGTGTCGGAATTGATATGGGATAATCTTCTATGCCACAGCCAGGACTTTGTTTCGGTTGCTCTTTTCATAAGACAAATTGGTGATGAAGAAGCCATTTGGTTGATGTCGATAGCATAATTCAAATCAAATTCAAAGTTCCAAAGGCTAGAGATACTAGCCTAATTCAAATCAAACAATTGATTCCCAAAAGCAATCCGAAACAAAATCGATCTAAAGCAAATGCTGATGACTTCAATACGAACAATTTAATGTTAGCTGAAAAATTCGAAACGGCCAACCAAACAAAAAAATCGGCTAAAACGATCTTCACCAGTGACAATCAAATTCAGGTAGCAAAAACTTCAAAAGCCCGACAAATGAAGATCCAAATTTCCAAACTGACAAATTCCAAATGATCGAACAAAATTCAAATGACCTAATTATAACCAAGTCTCCAAACACCAAATTCAAATTCTAATGACCCACCTATATCATAAGGATTACGGTCAAACATTCAAAGCTATTATCCGAGTATCAAACAAATTGAAGTTAATGCATAACTTGACGAACATGATAATTCAAATGCCCAAAATATGATACGGATAATACCAATAACCCACTTATGTGATAAGAATTATAGTCCAAATTCGAATACCAAATACAAATACCTAAATAACCTAATTGTAGGTTACTTTCGAAACGAACGGTCGCTCAAATCTGTTCCAAATGAAGTTTGTATATAACAAGACTAATCCAAAATTCAGTCACCAACTACTAAACGAAATCAAAGAAACAACAAATATTGGCACAATTCCAAAATCCCATATTCAGATTCAAAAGCCCACCTAGTCAAAGCCCCCATATTCAAACCCAATAACTGATCGATCAAAAAAATAGAGATTAGATAATCTCTACACAAACCAATCAATTCAAAAAAAATTCTGACTATCCTTAATCCCAATCAACAAACACCTTCAACTTATCAAACAAGGAGAATCAATACAATCCATTGAAAAAAAGGGAAAAATCCTAAATTACAAACCTAATATCTTGAAGTAATCAAATTAGCAAGCCACCAAACACAAAACCAATTCAAATGATGTCAACAAATCAATTCTTGAAATCAACCAAAAGCTGAAATCAATTCACAAACCTCAATCATTTTCAGAACCTCAAACAATTTGCAACTTGCTTCAATCGATCGAGTGGCTCTTGATACCAATTTGTTAGGATTAAGTAAGGATAATCATGGGGCAAAAGATCAGAAGTAGAGGTTCAGAACCTGAGCAAGAAAAACAAGATCAGAAGATGGGAGCATAAAAGCTGGTAGTTTATTATGAAGTCAAAGTCTAATACTAATACAATGTTCTATATCTCTATGTTATATAGAGAACAAAACCGACATACAAAACTTAAGTACAAAGTATCTTACTACTTAAGATACTACCAAAAAGACCAAAATACCCTTATACTACTAGCTAAGTTATGTAGTACCAAAATTACCAAACTAGCCTTAGGAGGTGAAGACAAAATATCTAATAGTGATGCATCACGTTAAGCTGAGTTGTCACTGCGTTAAGCAGTGTTACCACACCGGCCAATCACGTTAAGACCATGCGTTGCCTACTACATTACCATGGTAACGTAGCGTTGTGGTGTGTTTGAATTAAAAAAATTACATATAGGCCCCCTATAACGGCTACATAGTTTGAATTTCAAAAATAAAAATAAAAATAATAATAAATCCTTTTGGCCCTTAATTTTACATAACGGGCGAAAAAAAAAACACATTTTAAAACCTTTATTAAGCCACTATAAATAGTTAAATACCTACTTTATACATAACTTTTTCTTTCATACTTCCACAACTCAAACTCATATACATATACTTCGATTTGCTCAAAAAAAATGTCAGGATATCACAATAACGAGAGTGACGAAGAATGTAAGAACTAGTCCGATGTAGATGACGAAACTGACTTATACTTTATGGTGGGCGCATACAAATATTAGCAACAGTTAGAACAAGAAGCATCTCAATCTCACTTGACCCGTAACCCGATCTACCGTGAACGTGAGGTTGCCGAAGAACTTTTGAGAAACGACTATTTCATTCAAGGTTGTAAGTATCTGCATGTGACTTTTTGAAGAAGATATCATATGGGCCGGAAACTATTTCTAGAAATAGTCAAAGGTATGAATCTTATACTTCTGATCCTCTTCCAAGTCATTTTAAATTCTTTAGCTAAGCACCCGACTGTACGGGTCGAATGAGTATAAGGTTTATTAAACTTATTATGCAGTGTACAACTGCCAAACGCCAATTGGCATACGGCATCGCACCCGATGCTTTTAATGAATATTTGCAGATGGGTAAGCATACTTCACGTGATTGTCTTTATAATTTTAACAAGTGCATTATTGAATTGTTTATGTCGAAGTATTTAAGAAAACCAACATATGCCGACATTTAAAATATTTATAAAAGACATGAGCGGTGTTATGTTTTTCCGGGAATGCTTGATAGCATTGACTGCATGCATTAGAAGTGGAAAAATTGTCCGGTGGGTTGGCAAGGGCAATATGGTAGGAGTGATAAAAAAAATAACCAACAATAATGCTTTAAGCTATTGCTTTGCAAGATTTATTGATTTGGCATCATTTTTTTGGAGTGGCGGGGACGAATAACGATATTAATGTTTTAGATAATTCTCCATTATTTGACGACATTCTTAATGACGTCACCCCTGTAGCACCATATATGGTAAATGGAACCATTTATGAAAATAGATATTACTTAATTGACAAAATTTACTCACAGTGGGCAACTTTTGTCAAATCATTCACGGTTGCAACTGACGATAAACATGGTTATTTTAAAAAGAAACAAGAAAGTGCACGAAAGGATGTCGTGCTTTTGATGTGCTCCAAGGACGTTGGGGTATAATACAACAACCAGCACGTCAAATGGAAGTTAACTGGATAAGTAGAATCATGTATTCTTGCATTATTTTGCATAACATGATTTTAAAAGATCAAAATTTTGCACTACGTGAGTATAGCGAAATGTGGGTGGATCCGATACCACATATGAGGCAAGAAAGGTGGGTCGACAGATGTGATGTCCATCATCGAAAGGCAAAAGAACTACGTGACAGAGAAATGCATACTAGTCTTCAACAAGACATTATGGAGCATCTTTGGCAAAAACATCTTCAACGACAACAAGAACAAGAGCTCGAAGAAGATGAATAAGTATTTATAATTCATATGTTTTTAAATTTCTGTAATTTTTTTAATTTCGTATGTTTTTATTTGTAATATACTTTAATGAATGAATTATTATTTATGAGGTGATGTTATGAATGAAAAATTAGTTAAAAGGTTTAAATTGTAATTTATAAGTTTTAAAATAAAAGTGAGGTTCAAAATATGGTGTTATGGTAGAGTTATGATAAGGGGTGCTTTTTTGGTGTTAAGGTTTGTTGATATAAATAATGCGTAAAAACGTTATTAATATTTCTCGATATCCCTATGTTTTGACGATCACAAAATGTTAAATCATTAAACGTAAAATCATTACGTAAACAAGTATTTAGTGACAAAATATCATTATATCCAATTAAATCACTTAAGGTATGAATAAACAATTGCCTAATACATTTTATGATCAAAGGAAGGTTTATTTAATAATTACAAATTTTATAAAATGTTATAAACATCTTATATATTTTGAAAAACACTTTTGGTATATAAAGAAAAATGTTTAATTCATAATAAATATATGAATTCAAATTTTTAGCAAAAAACAGTTAAAATTTCACTAGATAAACCTTCCCCAGAAAAAAAACAAGAAAACCGCCGTTTTCGTCTCGGCGGCCCCCTTAATTTTAAGGGGGCCGGCACACACCATTTGTCAGATTTGCCAGAAACTTTTGCCTATAAACACTGGTTTATTTCTGCTATTTTTCTACACCTTTTGCACGAAAATTTTCAGTCCCAATCCTTTCCAAACACACTTCTAAATCCTTTGATCATATGTCTATTAGTTTTTATTTCAAGTGATTCAATCCCTCATCATTCAAAGTACAAGAAAAGAATACTCCTTCCATTTCAAATCAAGAAGTATTGAAGATTAGTTGTGTAGTTTGTATATATCAATTGTAAAGTTGTGTAGTGCTTGTAATAAGTAGATCTAGGTGGGTTTGTAATTAAGTATAGTAAAAGTAGTGGTGTGAAGAAGAAGTAGTTGAGTAGTGTGAAGTTGTGAAGTAGTAGTGCTGTGTACAAGTTGTGTAGAAGGTGTGCCAAGTCGTGAAGAAGTTGTGAGATTGGTTCTAGCAAGGATTAGAACTCAACATTTAGCTTAGTGTCGTTAATTGTTGTAAGCAATAGTTGTTTAAGGTTTTCTCCGCCATAAGGGAGCTTGTTGACATAGTGAAGAAAACTCTCGAGTAGGTGACTCGGGAAGTGGAGTAGGGCAAGGAAGGTGTCCTTGTAGCCGAACCACTATAAATCCTTTGTCTCGCGGTTAGATCTTTCCATATCTTACTTATTATCTTGCTTATATCGTTATTACTTTTATAGACGTAGATGTATATATATATAGTTGCTCATATAGTGCTAGTGTTGATTTTACTTAAAGATCATACAAAAGTTTCATTCACAAAACAAAGTTTTTACAATCAAACTAAAAAGATAACATACATATAATTGATCATTTCGATCAAGCATAGTTTTTATACAAAATATAATTAAGGATTATAAAATAAACATTTACTCACTTATCTCTCGTATATAGCTATAATTGTTTATATTATTGATGCGTGGGAATCGCAACAGGCTTTACCTTTCGAGAAGCTTACAACCCCCACCAGGCAGTGTACCTGATCGTTGTAGTATAGTATAGTGACAAGTACCGGGGGATTGATCGCTCAGCTTAGGAATAGTGTCGCTAGGATTAAAAAGCCTAAATACTAGTTCTAAAGGTGAGGGATGATTATTTTTGTATTTTTATATTTTATGGAAAGCAATTAAAAATCTCGGGTTTGAAGGATTTGGGCGGAATTAGTTGCTAATCAACTAACCCAATACTAAGATGCAATCAAAATAAAATACTAGAAATGAAAATAAACTAAATTATACTAAAGTTGTGAGCAGTAATTGGAGAAAATGTGTTTACTTAGATTTCACTACTCCCTAGACATCTTTTACACGTTAATTACTTGTTATAATTGCATGGATGACGGATCGTATTCCTTAATACCATTCATGGGGTGGCACACATAACTCCCAAATTCTACGAGCTCTTATCTCCTCCTACACCATGCCCAGCACAACTATAGGGATTGTAAACAGTGGCTCATGCATTAAATACAACCAATAAAGACCTAGTGCGCGTTGGTTCATGTTTCTTAAAACGTTCAAGCATGTTACCAATTGGAGATCTGCCAGTTTTCTTAAGCCTAACATATAAATCATTCATCCAAGACAAGAATAAACAAGTAATCAACATATAATTAACATCTAGGTTTCATTAGATCTAAGCAAACACAAGATAGATCTAGCCTAGCATGATGGAATTAAGACAAGAACAAGATATAGACAACCAACACATAGACATATTGATTGAATTAAAGGAACACTTATCTTGATTAAACATGCAAGGTATCAAGGGTTTGGAACCCTTGAAAAACCTGTAAAGTTACACCAAAATCGTACTTAGGGTTTCTCCCAAAACTTCTCTCTTTTAATGTGAAAAATTAGAAAACTATATATAGGAAAAGGGGTCTGACGACGTCAAGACAAACATTGTGACGCCGTCACCTCGCAGCCAAAACCATTCTCGGACTGCCTTGATCTACATTTGACGCCGTCATGACAAAATCATTTCCAGGCCGTCATGACTTTTACTCTTGACGCCCTACTCTCGTGACGCCGTCAAATCTGTACTGGGTCGTCATGGACTTTTGCTCTTGACGCCGTCAGGAAATTACTCTTGACGCCGTCACCTACTGTTCCCAGCATGGAAAATTAAGACTTTGGCGTTTTCTTCACTTTTATGCTCCAAAAACGTCCGAATTGCTTTCTTTTCCAGATTTCACTCCCAAAGTACCTAAAATCACAAAAGGAACGATTTAGGGTAATATTTGATCAAATAAATTCGAATTCGGGCTTAAATGACCCCCTAAAAACGGATCATTTTTCGTCTCATCAATTATGCATGTGTTGATTCCACATACTTAGCTTACATTATTATTGTTCATATTTAGATATAGTTGTTCATATTGTTCAAGATTTGAGTTCACATAAGATCGAATCAAAGTTTTAAAAGTAAACAAGGTTTTAAAACTAAACTAAGTTTTCATAATAAAACTAAAAAGACTGAAAACTATTCAACCATCCCTTCTAGTTTTTCACAATTGGCATCAGAGTTACGTTAAACAAGATTTTTAAAATATATTGTATTTTAAAACTTGTAACGATCTATGGAATCAGAAAAATATTTAGAAGGACAATCTATGCAAAGACCACCACTATTTGAAAGTGACGGTTTTCTTTATTTGAAAAATAGATTCGAAACTTATGTGAAATCAAAAGATCTTGATCTTTGGCATGTTATTACCTTTGGTGATTTTCCCCCTATTCAATATAATTTTGAAACTAAAAATGATGAAATTGTTTCTTTTGAAAAACAAAATGATGATTTGAAAAAGAAACTAGCAAAAAATAATGAGGCTAAAATGGTTATTTATAATGCGTTACCACGCAAAGATTATGAAAGAATTTTTATGTGTATAACCGCAAAAGAAATTTGGGATTCCTTATTAATCACTCACCAAGGTAATAGTCAAGTCAAAGATAATAAAATAGATCTTCTTGTTCAACAATATAAACAATTTACGATTCCGGAAGAGGAATCAATTGATAATGCTTTTGCTAGTTTTAACACTATCATCACAAGTTTAAAAGCACTTGATGATAATTTTTCTAGTAAGAATTTTGTTATGAAATTTATTAGGGTTCTTCATCCAAAATGGCGAGCTAAAGTTACGGCGATTGAAGAATCAAAGAATTTGTCAACTCTACAACTTGACGAATTGATCGGGAACTTAAAGGTCTACGTAGAAATAATAAAGAAAGACTCCGAGATGGTCAAAGGAATAAGGGAGCAAAGCAAATCAATTGCGTTGAAAGCTAAAAAGGACTCTAGTGACGAAGAATGCTCAACCTCCAAAAGTGACGATGTAGAGTATGCTGGCCGTACGAGACTTCAATAAATTCTTCAAAAGACAAGGAAGATACGTTAGGCGGCCATATAATGAAAGAAAGTGCTTTAAGTGTGGAGATCCAAATCATCTTATTGGAGAATAACCGAAATTATCAAGAAGTGAAAAGCACAAAGCCTTAGTAGGAGGAGCATGGAGCAATAGTGATAATGATGAAAAAGAGACAACAAAAAACAAAAAGTGTCTCATGGCAAAGGCATCCGATGAGGTACGTTCTAAAATCGAATACTATAGTGATGAACATTTATATTTAGATGAAAAAGACTTAGATAACAAATATAGTAGATTGTGTAAATTAGGTCAAAAGGTCATAGCTAAAAATAAGTCACTAAAACATATTAATAATCGATTAGAAAATGAAGTACTCGAATTAAAAATTAAACTACAACATTTGGAAAAAGAAAAAGAAGTTTTTATAGAATGTAAAACATGTTTAGAGGTCAAAAATGAAAACGAAAAACTTAAAGATGAAATTTTCAAACTTGACAACTTTAAAAATAGTAGTAACTCACTTAAGCAAATAATAAGTGTTGTTGAAACTTCAGGAGATAAAACCAATTTAGGATTCACCTCAACTAATGTTTCAACTATCGAAAATAAAAATGTAAAGTTTGAATGTGAATCTAGTACACAAAAACCATTAAAGTCAAACCCTAAGTATGTAATTATAAAAGATAGAAAAATACCTATTGCAATTAATGAGGAAGTAAAAAGTTCTTATAAACCATCATTAAAAGCCGAAACCGGATTTTCTAAACCAAAATTAAGATCTAAAACTCCACCTCTAATTAGACCAAATAATCCTCATCCTCGGTCTAAAACTCCTCAATATAGGAGAAATCAAGTTAGACAAAACTTTTCTAATAATAGTCACCCAATGTGGAGTTATCCACATCAACCAAGCTTTAACCCATGGGGAATAATTCCACCATACATGCATCCTAGTCAATTGCAAACCATGTTTGGTTCAAACAACTTTGGACCAATGAGACCATGGGAACCAAGTGGCTAAGTTGTCACTTTTTGAAAATATTGGAATCTCATCTACAAATGGCTTCTATAAGTCAACATGGCAAATTGAAGTGTTTGAAGAAAATTTATTGAATACTAAAAAGGTGCGCGTTTCTTTTAAGTTCATCGTTAAAATTCATATTCTTAGATTAATAACTAGTTAGATTAATGCCTAGTTATATAGCTAGTAATACTTACTTACTCACGCATTATGAACCCCTCTTAGTTGGCTTTCCTAGGATTAAAATAAAATTGTTCGTTGTCGAACAACATAGAAAATGGAAATCTTCTATGTCCACTAGTAGAAAACTCATGGTGATGAAGTGAAATGAGTCAAGTGGATTAATTATTAACATAGAAGTAAGATTAGATTTCTCGCGTTAGAAAACTATGGATGAAACATGCTCTCTTAGACTATGGCATTAAGTTAGATAAGTGTGCAACAACAAAGGAGCTATAGAAGTTAGGATATACCCTATTCAACACTCCCACACCAAACATATAGAACTACGTCATCAATCACTTATGATCATAGGTTTTGTAGAAAAATTAGCTTCGGAAGATAACATTACCGATATGTTTACCAAACCCCTTAAGCGTGAACTATTTAATCACTTGCGTTTAGGATTAGGAATGATGGAGCAAATTGATTGAATTCTTAAGAATGCTTAAAACTTTCTGAGATTTCAAAGTTCTAAAAAAAATTTCTGTCAGATGGGCGGACCCCTTAAAGTTGTAAGGGAGGCCCCCTTAAATATTAAGGGGATCGGCCACACTTTAAGGGGGCCGGCCATCTGAGCTTAAAATTTTCAGTTTTTTTTCTTTCCCTCTCAATCTGAGTCTAGAATTCTATTTTGCACTAAACCAAGAATTGACACATTTTGTTTTTGCGTAAACATACTCATAAGAAAAACCCCAATTCACTTTTAAAAACCATTCTCACATTTAGGAAAACTCATAGTTGAATAATGATAAAAACGTTTTCATTCTAATCATGCATAATAGTCTCACTCTCGTTATATATATATATATATATATATATATATATATATATATATATATATATATATATATATATATATATATATAATCCAATATATACATATACATGACACTTAGAAGTGAGCAAAGCTAAATCAAGGAGATCAAGGATCGTTTCTTAGGAAAATTTGATTTTCTTTTATAAGAGTCGAAACGATCTTAACTCCGTATTTGTTTCATATAGGCACACGCTAGAACAAAATCAAGAATTACGCTACCACATTTGTTCCATCACTAGTGTCTCACTCATTAGCTGCCTTTGCCCTTGCACTAAGTTAGTCATGTTAGGTAGAATGCCTTAATTACTTGATCTATTACTTTATTTAGTTTACATGCATGCTTAGTTGTAATTATATTACATGTTTATTTGCCTATATACTTTTCATGAATATTCCATTAAGATAATACATGCATAGTTGCCTAAAGAGTTGGACTTACCCAAAACCAAACCTCATAATCTTTACTCTCAAACCTCATAACCTTTACACACTCAAACCACCAAAGTGAAATGAAAAACCAAGTCATTCCTTCCGTGAACATCGCTATTTCACTCTCACCAATCACACCACTTGATACTCATTTCCCATCCTCACCAATAACTCCTAGTCATCCTCACAAAAAGATTCAACCATGTAACCATTCCCTACACTCTACAAAGTGTGTCATCACCACTACAACTTAACCTATGAAGGTCAAACCATACTTCATGATACACAAACCTCATGTTCACTCAAATGAACCCTTTCACAAACCACATCATAATAACCAACCATCCATCTCATCACCCAAGTACACCTTCATCCTTGCTCCCAAAAATACACCTTCATCTCACCCTTCACCTTCAACACACATCACCATAATCCACCATGGATTCACCGAAAAACTTCCATTTCAAAAACATCAAAGAAACAAAAGATCCTCATCATCACTCCTAAACAACTCTCCATTGACTTAACCAAAGATGACAAAACAACCCTATCATCTCAACTTCAATGCTCATCTCCTAGTGCACCAAATGCACCATCCAAAACACCCTCTACTCGTGGAACATCCTCTTCTTCAATACCTTCATCCTCATCCATCAATGACTACCTAAACTCACAAATGTTTCCACCACCAAGAGTATCACCACCACCTCCTAACAATACACATGATATTCCCATGTTGCATATCCAATCATCCATCCCTAATCACAACCCAACACCTCCATCATCACCTCCATCCGAACAATGAAAGTTAGTTGAAGAGCTCAAAGAAGCTCATGAGCTAAGTGCTCTTCTTGTCATGCATCTTTCTTAATGCAACTTGAACCAACCACCTTTATCACCCTACTCAAATTGTCTCCCTCACTCACTCCACTTTAAGCAAGTTGAGCATCATACCCACTATTGTCCTTGTTGCATTTACATCCAAAAACAAACCATTCTCTTGGAAGAACACCTCACTTGGATTGAATACCTCCTCACTAGGAAAAACTCAAAACCAGACACTCACTTAAGACACCAACAATTCATCAACCGCTCCAAACCATAACTTACCATTGCAAATGCATCCGTAGACATCACCCTTTCATTATCACCCATAACATCCCTTAATGCACACTTCTCCTCATCACCAATCAACCCACTAAACTTCAATCCCATCCCATGGAGCTTACTTGAAGCCCATGGTGATACTTGTCTTTGTTGCATCCATAACCAAACCATCATCTTTGGCCTAAGAGATGGGTTACAATATACGTTTTTCATGTATTGAGAATTTGTTCCATCAACAACCACCAAACTCTCCAAACACCATTCCAACAAAAATCAATCTCCACTAAATCCAACTACCATCCTTCCCATTTTCAAATAAAATCTCTACGAACCTTTTGTGTTCCAAGCAAGTCCAAGAGACCTCAAGTTGGCAACTTAGTATTAACTAGTGTAATTTGCTAGAAAAGCATATATATATATGCTTATGTATTAATGATTATGTTTAAATTATTCTTGTGTTTTATTATCATGCATTCTTGTTAGTTCTCTTATATTTGTTCCATGCATATATATATATATATATATATATATATATATATATATATATATATATATATATATATATATATATATATATATATATATATATATATTGTTTGTGCTCTAAATATTTTTGCAAGCATTCCATATCTCGATTTTTTATGACCTCAAAACGAGGGGGAGTACACGTCAAGTGGAGCACTACTTTCGTCGGGATAACCTTTTTGATGCTAACAAAAAGGGGGAGAAATGATATAAACTCATTAAATACTTGTGTAACACCCCCATTTTTCACTGATCGCAGCGGATAAAGTGTTTGGGGTATTACTCATGGAAACAAAGACAAGATAATAGAAAACGACTCGAAAAGAGACGTTTTTGAAAAAGGTGTTATCATTCATTTATTCATCAGAATTTTACAGTAAAAGATGTACTTTTACCAAAAGAGAGGTCCCTAAGATACGTTTTACGACACAAAACTGATGAATAATAACTATTATGGATGTCCTCATGTCAGTGGTTCTCCGTGCCAGGGTTCCTATAGTGCCTAATCACCTAAGATAACATGCTTAAAAGTCAACACGTATGTTGAGTGAGATTCATAGGTTTAAAAAAAGTTAAAGTATAAATACAAGTTCCACAGGTTCAGCTTAAACCCTATGTGTGGAAAAGTGTTAGTGTTAGAAAGTATATTGCACTAAGCTCATGAACCACACGTTAACAATCCGGGTCATGGGGTCTGCAGACCAAACCATAAGGGCATGGGAAGGATAACTTGCCAAAGTTAAGCCTTCAGTAGGTTCAAATATAGTGCTTATTGATACCACCTAGTGGGGTGTTAATACCAACGGGAGTTGTCAAACTCCAATAGATCTATCAACTATATTCGCTTTCGCATGGGTAAAATATCCAAAATGATTAGATTCATGAATTTTGGTTATGTAATGATGCCCGTTAGTTTACTCGTGCAATAACCCGAGAAAAGACTTGTATTTGGTTTTAAAGCATGTATCCCCCTCACAGGGTTTGTAAAACATTTAGAAAGCATTTAAAAGGGTGTGAGGCTATGAAAACTCACTTGAGTCTCTAGCTAATTAAAGTAGGAGTTTAGACAACTCACTCACATATCCTGGGGTAGTGCGGGTGTGTGTATGTCAAGTCTTAGTCTAGGTTTTTCTTAACTAATTACTATTAGGTTTTTATATATAACATAATACCGTTCGGGCCATTGTAATTCAGATGTATATGACTCCTCACATGAAGCTCCCTACTATTGTATTATGTGATCAGCATAATATCGTTCGGGCCATCATAATTCAGAAGTTAATACTCCTTACACAAGGCTCCCTATTATTGAGTTATGTTGTTATTAGGGTTTAGTTATAACATAACACCGTTCAGGCCATCATATCTCAGAAATATATGCAATAATCGTTCGAGGAGTCAGGGCACTTTAATTCGTAAACCCAACAAACTCGTCAAAACAAAATATCCATATAGTACTCCTCGCATGAAGCACCCTAGTATTGTGTTATGCTTCTAACTTAAATAGGTTTTTATATATTTATGAAAATAGTCCATTCTTACTCCTTATATATATATATATATATATATATATATATATATATATATATATATATATATATATATATATATATATATATATATATATATATATATATATATATATATATATATATTGTCACACCCTCAATTTACCTGACTTGCAGCGGAATGGAATACCTGGGGGTGTCTGTCATAGCATCACAGTTACGGTTACATTGAACGACCTAAAGTGTCGTTTGGAAAATACTTCGTTTGATCATTGAAATTATTCAGAGTTTACAAAATGAGGTCCCCAAAAGGTGTTGCAAGTTTATGAAAAACAAGTCATACTAGATCAAACGTTTACATAAGTGCATGAAATAATAGTGAGACGCGTCGACTCCGCGACTCCATGAAGGTCCAAATGCATGCCACATGAGCTACCTTAATAACCTGAAATACATTGCTAAAACGTCAACACGAATGTTGGTGAATTCCATAGGTTTATAAAATGTAATGTTGTACGGCCACCACAAGTATAAGTGCAAGATAAAAGTCAAGTAAAATAGTACAATAGACCTTAAGCTCATGACCCCGAAGCTAGACTGTTGAAATTATATGCCCCTTTTGAATGTTTTACCAGAACACTCCCAAAATGTCAAACATGAAATGCATCCGCTTACTGTTGGTAATAACTACCACGGATGGAGGCGTCACCCTCAATAGATCTATCCACTCACTCTCGCTTAATTGGCAAATTAACGGTCCATGATAATAAATAGGGGACTTTAACAGGTTGGTAAGGCAACTTAAACAATGTACATATGTTTTGGTACTTGGGCTCGTACTAAAATAATTGATGCAATGTATTCCCCCGTGGGATTTGAAATCAAAATATTGTATTGAAAACGGGGCTATGAAAACTCACCTTAAACTGATGATACTGTGATGAAGTGAAATGAACGGTTAGCTGCCTCAACCTAATACGAATGATGAACGATCTACTTTAGATCACAAAATGATGTTATGAATGTCCATGCACATGTTTTCTAAACCACTCTACTCTTTGAAAAATACTTGTTGTTATAAAAAATATACATTTTTCCAAGACTTAGGAAAATATGACTACTAGAAAAATAAAACTAGTTGAAATGTATATATATATATATATATATATATATATATATATATATATATATATATATATATATATATATATATATATATCGTATGTATCAATGTTAGTGTTGAAATCCTCGGTTTGAAATCCTTGAAATAACGCCTTGTAGTAATGAAAATATACTTGTATTCACTAATACTTCATTAGTTATGAATTTGGGTACTTGGTGTTATTTCTAGAAATCTAGAGTTACTACGTAGTTTTAGTATTATTTTTGGTCTAAAAGCTGTCAAAACAATATGAGTTTTGCCGATATTGAAACGTGAATATCTTTGTCGTTATAAGTCCGTTTTACTTGTTCTTTATATCCACGGTTACGTCTTAGTATGTAGTAATATATTTTGGAAAGCTTGGCTCCTCCGGGTTACGTCTAAAGCCTCATTTTGTCCGACGAAAAACGTCCAACAGCATGTATTTTCAGAAAATATAATTTTCGTCAATAAACTTGCAAAAATCATAACTTCTTCATTATAAACTCTTTTTAATCCGTTCTTTCGCCTACGGATTCCTTTTTCAAAGTATTTTCTAAAAATTTTGCCAAAGTTTCCTTTATGTTTACTGATTTTCCTGGATTTACAAAAATGGGACAGAATGTATAAATACTTGTTACAAATCCATTTTTCATGTTCAAAACTAGTTTCTACTTCAACCAAATCTCTTGTAAACACCACAAAGCTATACTAATCCTACCATACACCTTCTTAGGGTGCCATGGGTTCCTAATCACTACTAATCATGTTAATTTAACAAGGGAACACCTAAATCAAAATCTAGGGTTTGTATGTTCAAAAAGTTAACAAAAATAATGTGGTATAGCTAACTTGTACATGAAATTAAGCATGAAAACCATAAGATACAAGTATTAATTTGATGAAATCATGAAAATAAATTTGATAACTCACTTTGAAATAATAGGTGATTAGATGATGAGAAATCTTGTGTTACTTGTGTTTTTGTTGCAAGAATCTTGATTAGAATGACAAAAGGAACAACTTTGTAGCTTTGATCTTTGAAAAATCATCACTTGATCATGGATTTTGGATTTGGGTCGTGGGTTTTGGGGAAGAGAAAGAGAGATGAGAGCTTTTGATTCTTGATTCTAAGTATAAAAGTGTAAAAGGTGTTTTTGTAGATATTTACTTGTAAGGTTATAATGTATAATAAGTACTTAAGTCATAATGTTAAAAAGAAAGCACATGATGTCTAGGGGGGGCATGTGGCCGGTTTTCAATGTGCAAAAGAGTAGCAAAAATGAGTTTTGAGTTGCTTAGGATAAGTTAGTGTAGTATTAGTTGTGGTTTTAGTGTAAGTATTAGTTATAATCGGGTACCGGGTTTGCTAGAAATAAATATTAACGAAGTTAACCGGGACTTAATAAAGTCATAAAAATGTTAAAAATATGTTGGGTACAAGTACTGAGTGTTCGGGTGATTATTGTTTAGTTTTCACAAAAACCGTCGTAATAATTATAAACTCACGTTATAAATAAAATAAATTTCCAAAATAATGGGTAAATGAATATTATAACTTTTATGATTTTATAATGGATATAAAAATATGTCGGGACCATTGTGGGAATATTTAGATATATTCGTCGTGTTTATAAACCGGGTGTTAACGTTTATTTATAAATAATTATAAGGAAAACGTTAAATGTATCAAATATATAAATTTGAAAATCCTAAGAGTGGTATAACATGAAAATGCTGTTATGATGATATGCAGACTGTCTCTAGTCCGTATGCAATGTCCTTACTGATAATGAAATGAATTAGCACCTAAACCCATACGGTTACGCGAATTTTAATACCCGTAAACTAAATTTACGATGAAATGAGTAATGCAAGTGAATAGTGAAAACTTTTCCGGCAATGAATAGTGTTCAATGAATAGTAAAATTCTCAAATGTTTCTCAGAATATCAAATTGACCTCGAAAATGATGAATAGTAAAATGATGAATAGTGGTTTGATGAATAGTGTTTTCCCAAAGTTTGGGAAATGACCTGAAATGGTGAGTTGTGACAGCCTTCCCCTCTAAAAGGAACTTCGTCCCGAAGTTCAGTTTATGTTGGTCTCTGAAGACGTATTGGTGAAAAGGTGATGATATTCGAGAATTCCAGCGAACTCTAACGATAGGAATTCGACTATGCTTCAACCGTTCGACCAAACTGTCCATGATTTCTACTTGTTCTCCTACAAGGTTTCTGTTTGACTTTGGATTGGATTCCTTTCCAAATGGGATTATGAGTGACTAATCTGAAAATATTGATAATACATGGTTGTGTAATCCTGTTGTTCTTTATCAAGGCTCAAGTCTGACGGCCACTAGGCCTACTCTGTCTGAAATATTACATGGTCCAGTGTATATCGGGTTTAACTTTCCAAGTTTTCTGAATGATATCATGCCTTTCCTAGGCAGAACTTTCTGCATAACTCTGCCTACCAACTTGAAGTTTTAATGGTTTACAACTTATTGAACTTGTAACTGATTCTTGACTTGTAGGAAATTTCTGGTTATTTCATGAATGCCTAATAGACTAGTATGTTGGGCTTTTCCAAATTTCGATCCGTCAATAGATATTGGTACCTCGACCATAGAGTGCCTCAAATGGTGTAGTCTATATGCTCGCGCGATAACTATGATTGCAACTGAATTTGGTTTATGATAACTGGTTAGTCTAACCATTTCTAGGGACAATCACTCATGCTCTGAGCATATTTTCCTATGTTTGAATTGTTCTCTTGCTTTGACCATCGGTCTGAGGATGATAGGTGATGTTCACATCTAAATGGGTTTCTGAAGGAAATTGTGAAATGATTACCTGAAGTCCAAGGTGAATCGGTTTCCTTAACAGGAATAACTGAAATGGGTACAATAAACCTTTGTGACTAATTCCACAACGTTCGGTCCTTCGAACTTGGCGTTATCTGAAAGGGATAGAATATAGGTAACAATTTGATTCCTTGTGTTTTGTTCCAACGGATGATAAGACATATGTCCTTCTTTGTCTATTGGGTTTGGTCTTCACTACTGAAGTTTGTGATTAATTTGTGATGTTCTTCCTAATTCCTTCATCACATATTCCAAATATTCTTTATTGTCAAGTCACAAATCCTAAATGCATAAGCGATGTTGTAGGGAAATTTGTTCTGAAAATTTGTCTCGCGATTGTGAGATTTGGTTAAAAATCTTTTTCTGAATAAACGAATTTAGAAAATGGAGCAAATGATTTACTAAGTAATATTTTTCCTGATATTTCAAAATTTCAGTAGTTGTGAAATAGAAAAAAAATGTTTTCAAACATGTTGTGATTAAGGCTGCTTACCAAAGTTTGATGTCTATGTATATTTCTCATTGTACAATAGTGTTGCTAAAGATTGACCAAAAAGGATCGTACTTGTTCAAAATAGGAATTTCAGAAATCATTTTTCCACAAGGTATGTGATTTATGTAAACGCATCAAGTTTATTTAAAAGTGAAAACACTAACAAGGATAAAATGGTAGAATAGGAAATGTTCGCTTAAATGCATAAATGTCTAACATTTAGTTCCTGAGGTTGGATAATGCCTATTGGTGGTTATCAGGCATAACTACAAGCATAGGTATTTAGACTAACTT
Organism: Artemisia argyi; assembly: GCA_030686995.1. Taxonomy (NCBI): domain Eukaryota; kingdom Viridiplantae; phylum Streptophyta; class Magnoliopsida; order Asterales; family Asteraceae; genus Artemisia; species Artemisia argyi. Next base: position 18,460,626 of record CM060677.1, read on the forward strand.
AAGTCCTGAAATAGTTTATCGTTGTAATTGGCAAGGCGAACATATCACTTGATGTTGTGTCGATGAATGTCTATTCTGTTTTCCCATGTAGATAAGGAGATATGTTCTGGTTTGATCCCTTTCTTGGTATGAAGGTGAGATTATCTGAAATTTCTAGAAACATAATGCCTTAGAGGAAATCTACATCGATATTCTTGTTTCAAACAATCGTCCTTTGTGAAAACTTACTGCAGGAAAGTTTATGTATGGATGAGGCCATGTTTAAATGAAATGCTCTACAGTCTCAATTAGAAGCTTGGTTTATTTCTATTGTGTTGTCCTGCGGACATTTATATTGAGTTCAATCCTGCAACTCAGTCTAGCTAGTACTTTTAAATGATAGAATTTGACACTAAGTCAGAGATGGTGATTCGGATGGTCTCGCGGTATCTTAGAATTTGTTGTTGAGTTATGAATTCTCTCACTATATACTTCTAGTCCTGGTTAGTAGTTCTGTAATCCTTTCGTTGCTTTTATTGTATAGAGGAATCCTGCATGTAATTGATATGGAAAGTCTCTCTTAGGGAAGTCAATGGGAAAATCCAACTTAATGGCTAAGTGGGTGACAGGTGGGGTAAGTATCCAGGGATAGTTCGGTAAAAGGGATATTTATGGAAGTGTTCCTTTGTTTACAAAACTTTTAAATGAAGATTGTTATTAACAATCCTTTGAAAAGGTAATTATTTCCTTCATGGCATAATCCTTCCTGAATTTTACATAGGTGATCAGGCTATGTACAATTTAGGACTAATGATGCGATGTTAGATTTTGTCAAAATATCATAACTTTTCTCAAAAGTTTTAGATGGTGTTCAACGCATTGTTATTAAAAATGGTATCCTGATGTTTTCTTTCAAATAACATGAAAATTGCCTCACGTAATAATAGTAAATACTTGGTGTAATGACAGAAAATCAATTTATAGGATGGTAATAAAATAGCTTACTTCAGAAATTTTTCTGTAAAACAATTTCCCAATATTATAGTAAAATAGCTTGAATGGTGTATTGGATACGTGGGTGAATCTTGTCGAATGGTAATAGTCTACTAATTCATCAAAAACGAAATCAGCCTAATCCTTGATAAGACAATGTTAAAATGTTGCGAAACGATTGAAGTTTGAGCAATTGGGATAGAAAATGGAGTAAACGATGGTTATGATTATCACAGAGGTAACAAAGGATAGATATTACATTGGATAGAAAAGTGCTTAATTCAACTAGGTTATGTCATCGTACCAACGGTAAGTACAAAAGGAAAGATACAACCCTAAAGGGCTCGAACTACAGTTTATATATTGAAACAAAGCTCCTCCTGCTGAAGCATTGTTGTTATCCTTGATGTTGCTAATATCCTGGCGGTTCTCTTTCAACAGCTCACGCTATTCCTCGAGCGATTCAGTCTTGATTCCAAGTTCCTGATTTTCCTTGTTCCTTAGCTCCGGGCAGTCGTTCTTGAAATGCCCTAAGTTTCCACATTTGAAGCAACTCCCTGGGGTCTTCTGATTTGTGAGTTTCCTACAGTCTTCAGTCCGATGACCCTGCTTCTTGCACACTCCACACCTTTTACTGCAATGATCTCGGTGATGTTGATTACACAGGTTGCAGTAAGGTAACTTTCCAATATACCTTCTCTTTGTGTGCGGTTCTGCAGCAAAGGCTCTATTCACTTCTTGTCCTTTGGGTGATTGTTGAGCAGCATTGCAACCTAGATTGTTGTTCCACTTCCTTTTATTGTCACTATTGTTTCCTGATGTCTTGGCGTGAACTATGAGTTCCTTTGCTTCGATCGCCATTTTGATAGCTTTAGACATGGTATCGGGTTCCCATGCGATGACCAACATACGAATTTCATAGGAGAGTCCCCCGATGTACCTTTCAAGTTTCTTGCTTTCCGGTTCATCCATTGCAGGACCTAGTCGTGTTAATTCATAAAAATGAGTAGTGTACTCGTCAACATCATTTCCTACCATGGTAAAGTCTAGTGTTTCCTGTTCTTTTGCTCGTAATTCATTTCCTACACAAAATGTTATACCCATCATCCTTCTTAGTTTCTCCCAAGAGTGTGAGTAGGCAGCATCAACTCCCACCATCATAATATGTTTGGTCCACCATTCCTGGGCATGATCCTGAAAAGTGCATGTGGCGAACTTAACCTTGTCTTCCTTACGACAGTTGCCACATTGAAATATTGTTTCTAATTCTTCGAACCATTTGAGAAATCCCTTTGTGTCTCTAGTTCCGCTAAAGGAGAGAGGATTGCACCCCATAAATTCCACGTGAGTAAGTTCCTTGGTGAGGGCGGTGGCTATGTTCTTGGCAATGACTTGTCCAACAGCAGCTTGCGTCATGCTTGGAGTGGTTTGCTTAAATCTCTCTTCATCAAATCATAAGAGACCATGAGGATATAGTTAATAAAAGTCATCATATTCACAACACATGAATATAATACATGAAAATTTCGGTCTACGTGAACCGATATCACAAATAGCACAACTATTCCTTACATAGTAGAGTCACATTTGATATATTTGTTTGCACAACAATCAAAAGACAACAAGTTCTTTAGACTATGTCCCACACTTTTTGTGGCTAGGATAATAGTAAAAGCTAGTGAGGATATAAGTATGGTCTAGGGACTTCCTGGTGTCCCTCTGTGTGAAGTCAGGTTCGTGGCATCATAAGGTCGAGATAGTCCTGAAGTGGTGTCTGAAGTTGTGCATCTATCAAATCTTAGATAATGTAGGTTCTGAACCATTCCTGAAGAATCTGCGGATGTTCCTGTTGAGTCCGTGATATTGGTATTATCTACTAGATGTTATCTAGTTCATGGCAAGTGGGAATGGAAAAGGAAAATGACAATGGTGGTACTAGTGAATGGAATACTATTCTCTTTCGCGCTACCTCGCGACATCTAAGAGGTAAAACTAAAGTACGCACTGTGGGACGACCAATAGTGTAATAAGTAACTGATGGTGGTGGTAGTACCGGAGTAGTGAGTGCTCTACTAGTAATGGAAAGAAACATGCTATCTTCCTTGCAATAAACATCCTAATAAGTCTATTAAGATTAAGTCTGAATACTCTACCAAAAGGCATTCTATGTATGGGCTGAATGATAGGAAAACCCTGTTCCTATGGCAAATCAATAGTGCTAATGGTGGTGTAAGTGCAACTGGTGGTATAATGGTAGTGGAAGATGACAAGGCATCTTCAATGTCGGAATCCGATAAAAGGATGTCAGGGTGAGTATTTGAAGACATGTCACTTGTGAACCAGGTCAATAAAATGATATATATATATATATATATATATATATATATATATATATATATATATATATATATATATATATATATATATATATATATATATATATATATATATATATATATATATATATATATGAGTATAAATAACTCGCACAGGGTATGCATGAAACAACATGTATCATGATTATGCACTTATGATGAAATGATGAGATGCTATGATGATGTGGTTATAGTCTAGGGTCCAATATACATCCTAGTTCGCTATAACCTTAGCTCTGATGCCAATCTATCACACCCCAAATTTGCCTGACTTGCAGCGGAATGGAATACCTGGGGGTGTCTGTCATAGCATCACAGTTACGGTTACATTGAACGACCTAAAGTGTCGTTTGGAAAATACTTCGTTTGATCATTGAAATTATTCAGAGTTTACAAAATGAGGTCCCCAAAAGGTGTTGCAAGTTTATGAAAAACAAGTCATACTAGATCAAACGTTTACATAAGTGCATGAAATAATAGTGAGACGCGTCGACTCCGCGACTCCATGAAGGTCCAAATGCGTGCCACATGAGCTACCTTAATAACCTGAAATACATTGCTAAAACGTCAACACGAATGTTGGTGAATTCCATAGGTTTATAAAATGTATTGTTGTACGGCCACCACAAGTATAAGTGCAAGATAAAAGTCAAGTAAAATAGTACAATAGACCTTAAGCTCATGACCCCGAAGCTAGACTGTTGAAATTATATGCCCCTTCTGAATGTTTTACCAGGAGACTCCCAAAATGTAAGACATGAAATGCATCCGCTTACTGTTGGTAATAACTACCGTGGATGGAGGCGTCACCATCAATAGATCTATCCACCCACTCTCGCTTAATCGGCAAATTAACGGTCCATGATAATAAATAGGAGACTTTAACAGGTTGGTAAGGCAACTTAAGCAATGTACATATGTTTTGGTACTTGGGCTCGTACTAAAATAATTGATGCAATGTATTCCCCCGTGGGATTTGAAATCAAAATATTTTATTGAAAACGGGGCTATGAAAACTCACCTTAAACTAATGATACTGTGATGAAGTGAAATGAACAACAACAATGAACGGTTAGCTGCCTCAACCTAATATGAATGATGAACGATCTACTTTAGATCACAAAATGATGTTATGAATGTCCATGCACATGTTTTCTATACCACTCTACTCTTTGAAAAATACTTGTTGTTATAAGAAATATACATTTTTCCAAGACTTAGGAAAATATGACTACTAGAAAAATAAAACTAGTTGAAACGTATATATATATATATATATATATATATATATATATATATATATATATATATATATATATATATATATATATATATATATATAGATATATATATATATATATTGTATGTATCAATGTTAGTGTTGAAATCCTCGGTTTGAAATCCTTGAAATAATGCCTTTTGTAATGAAAATATACTTGTATTCACTAATACTTCATTAGTTATGAATTTGGGTACTTGGTATTATTTCTAGAAATCTAGAGTTACTGCGTAGTTTTAGTATTATTTTTGGTCTAAAAGCTGTCAAAACAATATGAGTTTTGCCGATATTGAAACGTGAATATCTTTGTCGTTATAAGTCCGTTTTACTTGTTCTTTTTATCCAAGGTTACGTCTTAGTATGTAGTAATATATTTTGGAAAGCTTGGCTCCTCCGGGTTACGTCTAAAGCCTCGTTTTGTACGACGAAAAACGTCCAACAACATGTATTTTCAGAAAATATACTTTTCGTCAAAAAACTTGCAAAAATCATAACTTCTTCGTTATAAACTCTTTTTAATCCGTTCTTTCGCTTACGGATTCGTTTTTGAAAGTATCTTCTAAAAGTTTTGCCAAAGTTTCCTTTATGTTTACTGATTTTCCTGGATTTACAAAAATGGGACAGAATGTATAAATACTTGTTACAAATCCATTTTTCATGTTCAAAACTAGTTTCTACTTCAACCAAATCTCTTGTAAACACCACAAAGCTATACTAATCCTACCATACACCTTCTTAGGGTGCCATGGGTTCCTAATCACTACTAATCATGTTAATTTAACAAGGGAACACCTAAATCAAAATCTAGGGTTTGTATGTTCAAAAAGTTAACAAAAATAATGTGGTATAGCTAACTTGTACATGAAATTAAGCATAAAAACCATAAGATACAAATATTAATTTGATGAAATCATGAAAATAAATTTGATAACTCACTTTGAAATAATAGGTGATTAGATGATGAGAAATCTTGTGTTACTTGTGTTTTTGTTGCAAGAATCTTGATTAGAATGACAAAAGGAACAACTTTGTAGCTTTGATCTTTGAAAAATCATCACTTGATCATGGATTTTGGATTTGGGTCGTGGGTTTTGGGGAAGAGAAAGAGAGATGAGAGCTTTTGATTCTTGATTCTAAGTATAAAAGTGTAAAAGGTGTTTTTGTAGATATTTACTTGTAAGGTTATAATGTATAATAAGTACTTAAGTCATAATGTTTAAAAGGAAGCACATGGTGTCTAGGGGGGGGGGGGGGGGGGCATGTGGCCGGTTTTCAATGTGCAAAAGAGTAGCAAAATGAGTTTTGAGTTGCTTAGGATAAGTTAGTGTAGTATAAGTTGTGGTTTTAGTGTAAGTATTAGTTATAATCGGGTACCGGGTTTGCTAGAAATAAATATTAACGAAGTTAACCGGGACTTAATAAAGTCATAAAAATATTAAAAATATGTTGGGTACAAGTACTGAGTGTTCGGGTGATTATTGTTTAGTTTTCACAAAAACCGTCGTAATAATTATAAACTCACGTTATAAATAAAATAAATTTCCAAAATAATGGGTAAATGAATATTATAACTTTTATGATGATATAATGGATATAAAAATATGTCGAGACCATTGTGGGAATATTTAGATATATTCGTCGTGTTTATAAACCGGGTGTTAACGTTTATTTATAAATAATTATAAGGAAAACGTTAAATGTATCAAATATATAAATTTGAAAATCGTAAGAGTGATATAACATGAAAATGCTGTTATGATGATATGCAGACTGTCTCTAGTCCGTATGCAATGTCCTTACTGATAATGAAATGAATTCGCACCTAAACCCATACGGTTACGCGAATTTTAATACCCGTAAACTAAATTTACGATGAAATGAGTAATGCAAGTGAATAGTGAAAACTTTTCCGGCAATGAATAGTGTTCAGTGAATAGTAAAATTCTCAAATGTTTCTCAGAATATCAAATTGACCTCGAAAATGATGAATAGTAAAACGATGAATAGTGTTTTTGATGAATAGTGTTTTTTCCAAAGTTTGGGAAATGACCTGAAATAGTGAGTTGTGACATTTATGTTTTCTACCCTAAACTTATAAACTTATAACAAATCGGCATATAACTTTCTAACTATTGCGTATTTAGTCCCTAAACTATTATATTTTAAAGAAATGACATATATAGTTCCTAAATTATACTAATTTTAGTATTTACTTTATTTACCCTTATATTTATAATATTTGCAAGTTTAGTCTTTTTAGTTTAATATTTGTATTAATAGTTTATTTTAAGGTTTAATATATTGAAAATCTAGTCCTTACAATATTATCTTCTAGGAAATGTCAAAAACAGTCCCTAGACTTTATAGTTTCAGGAATTTAGAATATATACCCCTATGCATGTAATGTTTTGCAAAACTAGTCCTAAGTGTATATAATTCTAATTCTAGCATGGCAATCTAGTTTCTAAGCTTATATCTAACTCATATAAGTGCAAATAAGCCACATAATGCAAATTATATCAAGTAGATAAGCTATATAACATCTAAGCATGCAATTTGACTTAAAACTAAAGCTACGAAAGAAAACATGCATGCAATGGCTATCCTAGGGTTTCTAAGGCATCTAAAGTCTATCTAAGTCTTATTCTAAGTATAATAAACGTAAAGTAAAGGTTACCTAGGTCGGGGGAGGGCTTAACGATGGTACTAAGGTTTCTAGGGTTTCCTTCGACTCAAACCACAACTAGCCTAGGCCAGGGCTTCGCCACTCATCTTCTACAGCTCCTAAGGGTCTAATACTATAGAAAGGTGTTAGGTAGAGAGGAGAGAAAGGTGTGAAGAAGAAATGAGGGGAGGCTTGTGATGAGGCGAAAAATGAACCATTTTTAGGGAGTCATTTTAGCCCGGATTCGAATTTATTTGATCAAATATTGCCCTAAATCGTTCATTTTTTCATTTTAGGTACTTTTGGAGTAAATTTTGGAAAAGGAAGCATTTTGGACGTTTTTGGAGCATAAAACTGAAGAAAACGGCAAAGTCTTAATTTTTCTTGCTGGGAACAGTACCTGATGGTGTCAAGAGTTTTCAAGTGACGGCGTCAAGAGTAATACAAGAGATGGAAGTGGATAAATTCTGTGACGATCCAGAAGAGTTTTGTACTATGGAGATGACGACATCACCATAGGCCGTCATGGTCCAATTGTTAGTGACGGCCCAGAGTAGAATTACACATGACGGCGTCTGATTCGTTGTGTTTTGGTGTGTGTAAACAACACTTTTATCAAAATATCAACAATTTGTCGTGAGACAAATAATCGTGAAGTAATACGAGTAAACCGTTTAGGAAAACGATTACCTCGCAAGACTTGTGAAAGTGATATTCAAATTGTGAGACCGGGAAGTGATTTCCCGGGTCGTACCCCAACGAGGTGTGAATGGAAAGCTTCGAGAGAGATTGGGATTAAAATCTTGTATGATTGGAAGGTTATTTGGTTTTGTTGTACGTTAAATTAACGTAAATTACAAATTAACGAACGAAAATGGAATAAACGCAACCTAAGTGGGAAATTAAACTAAGGAATATTAAGTACTATTTAAAATAACCTAAAATACTACGGGAAACAAGAAATAGGTATCGGGAATCCTAAAAATCACAAATTTCACAAAAACGTGACGTTTATTCTAAATAAACGTCAATGCGCAAATAAAAACGTGAATTTTGAGCTACGCAAGTCCTACGGGTTTCCAAATAATTTTCTTACTCACTAAATTACAAAAGAAAATTTTGGAAAAAAGAGAAATAATTTTTCAAATAAAATTCTATTTATTATGGATTAAAAACTAATTTACACTAATTAATTGAAAATAAATATTAAAACTATTCTAAAAATTTTGAAACTTTTTTGACAAATAATACAAGTAAATATGAATCTATGAAAAATATAAAAAGCTCATGTCTAGTGTGAATTAAGCAAAGAAAAAGCAGAGATAAGCTGTGAAGCTTATTATACCTACAAGAACAAACAAAGGTTTAGTATTATCTTGTGCAAAGTAAAACTGAAAAAAGACCCAAGGGCGTGTGGAGAGTTTGTTGTTTGTGAGCTGTGAGACCCAGGTTCGAGTCCTGGGTTTTGCAACTTTTTCCTTTATTTTTGTTTTTCAGTTTTTCTTTTTGCAAGTAATTCTAACAACATTTCTTTCCAACTTTTATAAAAATCTTTTAACTGAAAACCTAGAAATAAGCTTAAAACGAGCTTTAATTCCAACAGTGGAGTTTTAGATTGATTTTGGTTTTAAGTGAGCTACTCAAACAACAACAATTATACTAACAAATTACAATATCAACACAAACAAGGACAACAATCAAGATCAGAAAATAAAAAGAAGAACAAGATTAGCGCATCAACAGTCCAAAAAGAGGCCAAAGTGAGGGCTTAAATAAGCTATGTAATAAGCAAACTAGAGAAAAATAAAAGCACATCAATCAAGACAACCTATGTACCTATCCAAAACAACAACAATCAAGCAAAGAGATCCACCAACAAACAAGTTATGGTGCATTAAAAATGGGTCAGTGTGGGTAAAGCTGGGTGCAGGGGAGAATTGTGCCAAACAGGCCACTTCCAAAGCAAGTTTCAGTGACTAAATTAACTCCAAATTTCTATTTTCCTTTTGATATGTATGCACAAGCTGGCAAGGAGCCTAAATCAACACCTTTTTTCCATTTTCATCCAACATTGAATCCTAGAGACAACCTTGAAAAATCATTGAAAAACTGAATGTGCAAAGCTTTGACTTTTTGAGAAATTTACTTGAGTTGACTATGTTGAGTTTAGAAATCCACTAATTGATTACTTAGACTATATTTAACCAAATAGAATCTGATTTAAACTACCTAAGTAGATTTTAAGTGGAATTGAAGCTTTTGATTTCCTATTCTCTCAACAGTTAACAGTTATGGGGAATGAGGGGAAGTTTTGACTTTTTGCAAGTAACCCACTAATTTTATGATTACCTTACTCTAAATTACTCCTGAGTATGTTGTCTAAATAAGCTTTTCATACTAAAAGACTCAAGAACCTGGCTAATCACTTAATTCCAAACACCCCTTTAAAACCTGTTATGAAATTGGTACATAGCTAATCAAGGATTTAAACAAAGAAACTGAAACACTGACTTATAATAGGTTAAGATAAACATGAGCAAGCATAAACAAACAACAAATAACAACTAAGAGTAAGAATCACAGATTATGCTAGAAAATATGGAAAAGTTCTTACAAACGAGCCAATGCTTAGAACCAAGGTGAACTAGAACCAAGAATAATTTCCTATGCTCCCATGAGCTCTAAACCAACTTCATATCCATCTGCTACTTCTCCTTCTTCTTTCTTCAAAATGTTTTTATATAATTTTTTTTACTTTTTTTTTCTGTTTTTCTTTTCTTTTCTGATTTCTTGCTTTCTTTTGATTCAATTGATTAAAATAAGCTTAAGGTAACTTTCTGAGACCAAGTAAACAACATTTAAACAACATAACCAGTAAATTGAGAAATTGAATAAAAATACGAATTTGCATAAACTAAACTGAAATTTTAATTGAACCTGAATTTTGGAAATACAAAGGTAAACTAAATTAGAAAACAGAAAATTACAAAGGGAATTGGATGCCTCCAGGGCTTACAATGGCTTACTATTTATACTAAAACCGTGGTAGGTAGGAATTGCATCTTCTTTGTCTTCTTTTAGGGTTTCAAAAGCCCTTCTTGATGCTTGTGATGAAATCTCAGTCGACCAATTATGCCAGAAGTACTCCCAGCCCTTGATGTAATTTTGGCGCCAAATGAGTTTTGAGTGGATTATGAGCTGGAGAGTGTTAGGTATGGATTTGTGAGTGTTTGGGGAAGGTTAGTGGGATTGGGAGATGGGATGGGGGAGCTTTTGAGGGGGAGGTGGGGTGTTGCAGTATCCATGGTGGTGGTGGTGTTGTGTTAACTGGGTAAAGAGGTGAGGGGAGAAGACAAGAGGGTGAGTTTGACTCGTTTTTTACCCTTGCTGACTTTTTGACCAACTTTAAATACCAACGGGGTGGGTATTTTTATGGGTATTGGGCTTTAGGAGTAACTGGGCCAGGGGATTAATGTAAAGTGGACTGGATTGAGTGGGGTTTTGTTTGGTTTGGACTTGTTTTAATGATACAAAGGGTCCAAATGGTGTATTCAATAACAACAAAAACCAATTGTGTATTTCTTGAAAACTCGTGGACTGAAAATGTAATTCCACCAAAGTACTCCAAAGGACCAATATTGCCAAACATAAATAACCCAGGGACTTTGAATGAATGTTTTCCAAATTTGCATATCCAGGGGCCAAAACTGTCAAATTCCAAACTGCAAGGACCAACTTATAATTTTTCCAAACTTTTCACTAAACTTGTTTATTTTTGAAAGTGTTTTACCCAAAGATCATTTTTGACATCTTTTGACTTTTAAAAAACTTGGGTTGACTTTTCATTTGAAATAAACGCTTAGGGACTAGTTTTGTAAAACTTTGAAAGTTGGGGGACTGAAACTGCCAATTATGCAAACTTTGTTCGTTTTCCGTTTGTTTTTGATCATTTTGCATTTGAAACATATAAAACGCGATCTTTGGGATATTTTCATTATTTTGATGTATTCTTGAATGTTTTCACGCGTTTTGGCAGTTAAAATCCGGTAAAAATGATGAGTATTTACACACTCATCAGCGTCAAAAGTGGATCTAGGAAATCCGATTTCATTATGGGCGGCGAGTTGACGGCGTCAGAATTTTCTTCTTGACGCCGTCACCCTGTAAAATCTATATATAGTTTTGCAATTTTTATTCGTTAGTGTGTAACTTTTAAAGTGTAACTTTGGAGATAAACCCTAGTCTGATTTTTACAGCTTTTTCAAGGGTTTCTACCCTTTGAAACCTTTCATGTTCAATTGAGTTAAGTACTCTTTCAATTCAATCAATATGTCTATGTGTTGCTTGAATATATCTTACACTTGTCTTGAATTTAACATGCTTGGCTAGATCTCTTGTGTGTTTGCTTAGATGTAGTGAAACCTAGATGTTAATTATGGGTTGATTGTTTGTTTATAAGTGTTACAGATGATTGTATTCGATGTTAGGCTTAAGAAAACTGGCAGACTTCCATTGGTAACATGCTTGAACGTCTTAAGAAACATGATCAGAGGTGTACTATGATTTTTGGTTGTATTTAATGCGTAGGAGAATTCTAATGATCCCATGTTAGGAGCTTCTAACGGCTCGACATAGGAGTGAAGTAGGATCCTATAGAGTTAGGGAATATTGTACACGGCCCTACGACTAGTATTAAGAAATACGACCCGTCATCCATGCAATTGTAACAAATTATCAACCTGTAAACGATATCTAGGGAGTAATGAAACCTAAGTAAACACAACTTTCCCTATCATTGTTTACACCACACTAGTTTAATTAGCTTTATTTTCATTTCTGTTATTTTATTTTGATTGCATTTTTAGTAATTTGGGTTAGTTGGTTAGCAACTAATTCCGCCCACTCTTCCAAAAAACCGAGATTTTTAATTGCTTTCTTAAAAATATAAAAATACAAAAAGAATCATCCCTCACCTCTAGACCTAGTTTTTAGGCTTTCTAATCCTAGCGACACTATTCCTGAGTTGAACGATCAATCCCCCGATACTTGTCACTATACTATACTACAACGATCAGGTACACTGCCTGGTGGGGGTTGTAAGCTTCTCGAGATCCCTCGAGAGGTAAAGCCTGGTGCGATTCCCACTCATCAAGTTTTTGTCGCCGCTGCCGGGGAATAGTTATTGTCTAGGTTAGGATTTCTTTTTAATTAGATCTACTTGCTAGATTCCTTTCTAGTAAGATTTTATTTTTATTTTTAGGTTTTCTTTAGTCTATCTTATTTCTTCGTGCCTTTGTTAGTAAACTAAATCCATTGACTATTCCGTTGACCATTATGGAAACCGCGAATCCGCCCCTTTCCTCTAGAGAAGTAGCTTTGTTGCATGAACAGATTGAGAATGAGATTAGGGAACTTAGGAAGCTTAATAGGTTAATTAATGTTGAGCTCGATCATGCATTTAGTGACCTAGCGACCGCCTTGTATTCAAATAAGGACCTAGGACCTAATGATTTTGAGGATGTGGTTGAGGAACTTGAAGAAAGGGAGATAGATCTAAAGCTTGATGACTATTTCAATCTATACCCCACTGAGGAGGAGATTGCGTACTATAATAACCTTATTGTTGATCCTCGGCCTCCTTTCACTAGAATTGAACCTAAGATAAAGAGAGGCGATCCTAAGATAAAGAGAGGCGATCCTAAGAATGCTAACATACCATGTATGATTGGGTATAAACATATTGACAATGCTTACATTGATTTTAAATCCCCAATCAACATTATGTCCTCAAGTGTTTATAATGATATAGTGAAAATAAGACTTGGACCTATGAGAGATCCCAAATACCCCGGTGGAGTTTGTAACTTTGTCGGGAGAATTAAAGGTCTACATATCTTTGTTGGGAACTTTACTTATATCACTGACTTTATGGTTGTTGAAGACCTAGCTAGTGTTATTGATTATTGCTTATCCCATGTTGTGTTTGGTAAACCATTTGTTGAAGAGTCCAAGTTAGAATATGATGAGATAGAAGGGACAATCCGATTTGCTAGAGGAACCGAAAGGATCACTTATAGGATGCCTAATAGAATGAAAGAATTTCATTTTGTGTCTCAATTTGACATGGATAACATTGGTGCTTTCGAGGACATCAATGAAGAGAATAAGAAAAAGGGCATGGACTATGTATGGGAAAAGAAAAGCCTTTTCTATAAGGATTGCTTGACTCTAGGACCAAAATATAAAGTTGATAAGGAATTTGCCAATAGGGTTATAGGAGCAATTGAGAAAAAGGTGGTTGGTCTCTATAAAGAACATTTACAATCGGGTCTGGAACACAAAACTAAGATTGGAGATGACCTAGAGGATGAGACCAACGATGAGGTCACGTAATTGCCCGTGACCTTGAGTCTAGCTACAAGACTCGTAAAATAAAGAGAAGCGCTTCTTGGGAGGCAACCCATGTTTTGTGTGATTTTAAATTGTTTGATTGTTATTTGCTTCCGTATGCATGCTTTATTTTTATTGTTGGTAGATCATGTTTCAAAACTAAAATTGTGAAAATGCTTTATTTTATCATTTAACTTCGTCTTAACTTCATATAAAGGTATTTTGCAAGAAGATAAGTGTAAGGGGAAACCCCAAATATGTTTTTAAGAACGAAATTGATCATGATTCTCCACAATATTAAATGGACATGTGTAATAGTATTTGTTAGAGTCAAATGCTTGTATCGAGTCATAATGATGTTTTATAGGATTTTCCAGGAAGTAGGACATAAGTTTTTCCAGAAATTTTCTGGAAACTTAACGTAAAGATTTCTGCAGGTCACTTCTGACGGCGTCAGGAATTATTTCATGACGGCGTCATGTGTAAAATTCTTGAAATTTTGCTAGTTTTGTTTTTCTAATGGAGTCTTAAAGTTTTTGTTAATTCCTTAGTTTTATAAACTCCAGGAAATCTGCAAACATTCATTCCACAAGCATTATATCTTAATTTTCTTTCTAGGACTTGTTAGTATATATAAATTGCCGCTGATTTTACTCGAGGTTGCCTTGTTTGTTTTCTCAGGTTTAACAGGTTACATATGACAAGAAGATGAATTATTTTTCTGGAAGGGAAGCTTTGAATGTTCATTTTCTTGGAGGAAGATCTAACCTTGTTGCCACACTATCCACACCGAACGAATCAGGGGAGTATTTGATTTTATTCTTTTACCTGTTTTACTTTTACATTCTTTAATTGAACATTGGGGACAATGTTCATCCTAAGTGTAAGGGGAGGGTAAATGATGATACCTTATAGGATACAATTGCACTTGAGTTTGTTTGTTCGATGGTAGGAGTGTAATAAAACTAAGAGAAATACTTGTTACCGTAATTTTAGCGCCAAATTTAAATTTTTTTACAATATTTAGGAGTGAAACTTTAGCCTTAGCAAGTGTCTCATGGATAGGAGTTGTATGACTAGCACAAAACCGTACCATTCAGAAAAATTTTCCACCCAAATATGTGAGGTTCGCCTTTAGATTTGATAGGAAAAGCATTTACTATTAGTGCTTATGAGTGTACCGATAGCATTTAGATTCTAGAACTTGCGTTAGTGATGCATCTCGAGACCGCTAGTGAGACTACATTCGTGTTGTAGGATTTACTACATGATAAGAGGCATTAAGATCACCCTTGTGTTAAACCCGTATCATAATTACTTGACCATTTAAGTCATATTATTTGGCTAGTAAAGTCAACTAATTTTTCCCACACCTTAGCGTTGTACTCATTTTTAGTACACGAAACCCCTAACACACCCCTCTGAGCCTATCTTTTCGTTTCTAACTTTAAGCATCTTACTTAAGGGAAGAATTTGTTACAACCCACTTAAATGTACACCCAAATCGCCTTAGCCTTCCATGTATGCACTCATCTTTAGTGCATTATTGTTACATGTTTAAACCTTTAGTTAATTATCTAATTGACTACATGGTTGCTAAGTCGAGTCATATCTTTTACATATTGTTTTGGGACGATTGGGACTCATGGTAAAGTACTTATGTTATGGAGTAATGGGGAAGAACATCATATATTACCCCCATATGTGCGTTAATCTTAAAATTACACCAAGTGTTTTGATTATCTTCATTTGAGTCATTAGATTAGTTTATTGTAAAGTATGTAAAAATTCAAGTGTAAGGGGAATGTTCATTTCCTATGATATATTATTTTAGATGGTAGGGTAAGAGTGTATGCAAAAAAAAAATAATAATAAATAAAAAATAAAATCAAATCAAAAAATTTAAAAAAAAAATAGAAAAAAGAGAAAAGAGAAAAAAACATACGGACTACCATCCCGTTTCATTCTATGTTTGTTTCATGTTTTTGTTACTTTTCATTTATTAGCTTAAGTCGAGTCTAGTCTTGGCTTAGCAACGCCATATTGTACATGTAATTAACCAAGATGATTAACTCGCCACCAGTAAATATTGCCTATATCCAAGAAAACCGCGTATTCCATATCCCTACACCTAACGTTATAACCCTTTCAAAGACCTCTTTGATAGTTTATCCTATGCGCTTACGCCAAGTGGTGGAGGTTTGATCCTTTCCCAAGCCTATGGTAATCTATTTTGCTATGACAGGTAGTGAGAGATGTTTTCCATTTCCATATTGTGATATATACTTTATTACACCCGAGATATGTGAGTATCTAAACACTATTTGTGAGGTGCTAGTATATGACCTCCGTGCTTGTCTTTGGTCTTTAATGGAACGATTATTTGTTGTAATTACTTTTATATTAGTGTTAAATGACCCCTAACTTGTATTTTGATTAGAATAAAAGCGCATTTGCTTGAGGACAAGCAAATCTCAAGTGTAAGGGTATTTGATGAGGCGAAAAATGAACCGTTTTTAGGGGGTCATTTTAGCCCGGATTCGAATTTATTTGATCAAATATTGCCCTAAATCGTTCCTTTTGTCATTTTAGGTACTTTTGGAGTGAATTCTAGAAAAGGAAGCATTTTGGACGTTTTTGGAGCATAAAAGTGAAGAAAACGACAAAGTCTTAATTTTCCTTGCTGGGAACAGTACCTGATGGCGTCAAGAGTTTTCAAGTGACGGCGTCAAGAGTAATACAAGAGGTGGAAGTGGATAAAGTCCGTGACGATCCAGAAGAGTTTTGTACTATGGAGATGACGGCGTCACCATAGGCCGCCATGGTCCAATTGTTAGTGCCCAGAGTAGAATTACACATGACGGCGTCAAAAGTGGATCTAGGCAATCCGATTTCATTATGGGCGGCGAGTTAACGGCGTCAGAATTTTCTTCTTGACGTCATCACCCTGTAAAATCTATATATAGTTTTGCAATTTTCATTCATTAGTGTGTAACTTTTAGGGTGTAACTTTGGAGATAAACCCTAGTCCGATTTTTACAGCTTTTTCAAGGGTTTCTACCCTTTGAAACCTTTCATGTTCAATTGAGATAAGTACTCTTTCAATTCAATCAATATGTCTATGTGTTGCTTGAATATATTTTACACTTGTCTTCAATTTAACATGCTTGGCTAGATCTCTTGTGTGTTTGCTTAGATGTTGTGAAACCTAGATGTTAATTATGGGTTGATTGTTTGTTTATAAGTGTTACGGATGATTGTATTCGATGTTAGGCTTAAGAAAACTGGCAGACTTCCATTGGTAACATGCTTGAACGTCTTAAGAAACATGATCAGAGGTGTACTATGATTTTTGGTTGTATTTAATGCGTAGGAGAATTCTAATGATCCCATGTTAGGAGCTTCTAATGGCTCGACATAGGAGTGAAGTAGGATCCTATAGAGTTAGGGAATATTGTACACGGCCCTACGACTAGTATTAAGGAATACGACCCGTCATCCATGCAATTGTAACAAATTATCAACCTGTAAAAGATATCTAGGGAGTAATGAAACCTAAGTAAACACAACTTTCCCTATCATTGTTTACACCACACTAGTTTAATTAGCTTTGTTTTTATTTCTGTTATTTTATTTTGATTGCATCTTTAGTAATTTGGGTTAGTTGGTTAGCAACTAATTCCGCCCACTCTTCTAAAAAAACCGAGCTTTTTAATTGCTTTCTTAAAAATATAAAAATACAAAAAGAATCATCCCTCACCTCTAGACCTAGTTTTTAGGCTTTTTAATCCTAGCGACACTATTCCTAAGTTGAACGATCAATCCCCCGGTACTTGTCACTATACTATACTACAACGATCAGGTACACTACCTGGTGGGGGTTGTAAGCTTTTCGAGATCCCTCGAGAGGTAAAGCCTGGTGCGATTCCCACTCATCTGCTTGGCTATTTATAGCCCTAGCATGGAGTGGTGCCCAAGTTTCGGCTGCTAGGTGTCACGGAGGGGAGGAGGGAGTAAGCAAAGCTATTGGGGTGGTGTGGCAGGTCTAGATGATGATGAGGATGGGCTATGGTGGTAGCTAGGGGCAGGGTAGGGCGGTTGTGGTGGTTATGAGCCGAGGGTAGCGGTTTGAGCAAAGGAGGTGACAAGGAGGTGATACACCTCCTAGCTTTGGTGCTTGGAGGTGCTAGGGTGCTAGCTTAGTTATATTAAGGTGCTAGGTTGGTTGCTTGGTAGTTTTAAGGTGTTTAAGTAACATGGTTTAAGTGTTTAAGTCTAATTTTAATCTAGTTTTGTTTTATAAGTGTTTAAGGTTTTATCTATGTTTTAGTGTCTTATTTAAGGTCCTAATAATGTTTAGTAACTATTAGTATCTTATACTAAGTGATGGTAGCTTATGGTAAAGATTTAACCTAGTTTTGACCTAGTTTCAGGAAGTTATGACCTAATAAGGGTTTGGTGCTTATATGACTTGTACCTAAGTTTCTAGGGGTTATACTATATCCTAAGGGTTCTAATATATCCTAAGGTAACTATTATAACTTATATCTAAGTCCTAGGCATTTTGCATGTAAGTTCAGATAAGAAGTTAGGGTTTTAAAACTAACCGGAAACACATAGGTGCATTTAGGGTTTCCTAGTAAGTAGGGGGTATTATAGTACTAGTTTTCTTAGTGAAAATATGTTTATTACCTTGACTTGACATACTGGGATGTTTACCTTAAGTAAACATAGTAGTGGTTGGCATAGATGGATACGTGAGCTTGTCTGAGGGTTAAATAGGTTATAATGATATATTAAAGCAAAAACTTAGCTCGGGAAAAATCCTATAGGTATTTATAATCCTAGTGTGCTCTAATAAGGGCCTAAGTTAAGTTAATAAGGCATTTCTAATCCTAGGGTGCTAGTGAGGGCCTAAGTTAAGTTAATAAGGCATTCCTAACCTAAGGGGAAGTTAGTGGTTTGTGACAGTCTCCCATCCTGAAAGAAAATCTTGTCCCGAGATTTAACTATGGTTAGTATGTGATGGTGTTAATAGATGGGGATATTTAGCACGTATTTGATTCTCTCGTTCCCAAGTATACTCTGGTCCTCTTTGGGAGTCCCAGCGTACCTTAACGATAGGAATCCGGTGATGTTTTAGATTTTTGACCTCTCGGTCCATAATTTCCACTGGTTCTTCTGTGAAATTGAGCTTATCATCCAATTGAAGCTCGTTAATAGGAACAACTAGTGACTCGTCCGATAAACACTTCTTAAGATTTGATACGTGAAACGTGTCGTGTATATTACTTAGTTCATCCGGTAATTCAAGTCGGTATGCCACTGGACCAATTCGTTCTAAAATCTTAAAAGGTCCAATGTATCTCGGACTAAGCTTTCCTTGCTTTCCAAAATGAAAGACACCTTTCATAGGTGAAACTTTCAACATAACCCTATCTCCGAATTGAAATTCTAAAGGCTCACGTCTTATATCGGCATAACTCTTTTGCCAATCTCTTGCAGCTTGTAAGCGTTGTCGGATTTGAACTATTTTCTCATTTGTCTCATGGATTATCTCCGGACCCGTGAGTTGTACTTCTCCAACTTCAGCCCAGCAGATCGGAGATCTATACTTTCTCCCACAAAGTGCCTCATACGGTGCTGCTTTAATGCTAGCGTGATAACTATTGTTATACGAGAATTCTACCAATGGCAAGTGTTTCTCCCATCCTTTTCCAAAATCTATCACACATGCTCGAAGCATATCCTCGAGTGTTTGGATAGTTCTTTCACTTTGACCATCGGTTTGCGGATGATATGCCGTACTCATGTCTATCTGAGTACCTATGGCCTTTTGCATAGATTGCCAAAATCTTGACGTGAAACGAGAATCACGATCCGATATAATAGATATGGCACTCCATGTCGGGAAACTATTTCTTTGAGGTACAACCTAGCAAGGGTTTCCATATCATCTGTTTCTTATATAGGAATGAAGTGTGCTGATTTCGTAAGGTGATCAACTATTACCCAAATAGCATCATGCCCGTTGAATGTTCTAGGTAGTTTAGTGATAAAATCCATCATAATTCTTTCCCACTTCCAAATGGGAATCTCAGGCTATTCCAATAAACCAGACGGCTTTTGATATTCAGCCTTGACTCTAGAACATGTTAAACACCTGCCCACATATCTGGCAATGGATGCCTTCATGTTAGGCCACCAATAGTGTTTCTTCAGATCCTGATACGTCTTATCAAAACCTGGGTGAATGGAGTACTTAGATTTATGGGACTCGTGCATTATTACGTTCCTTAAGTTACAAGGATAAGGTAACCATTTTCGACCCTTAATACAACGAGTTCCGTATGAACTTATCTCAAAAGCCTTATCCATCCCTCGTAAATTCTCAAGTTTACGATCCTTCATTTCGAGGGCTTCATTCTGGGCTTTGAGTATTTGAGAAGGTAGATTCGAATGAAGAGTCATTACTAACGACCTAACTCTAAGTGGTTTGATTCGTTCCTTTCGGCTTAAAGCATCTGCTACTACGTTAGCTTTGCCAGGATGATAACGAATCTCACAATCGTAATCAGCAAGCAGTTCTACCCATTGACGTTGTCTCATGTTTAACTCTTTTTGATCAAGAATATGTTGTATGCTTTTGTGATCAGTGAAAACCGTACACTTAGTGCCATACAGATAATGTCTCTAGATTCTTAGAGCGAACACTACTGCTCCTAATTTTAGATCATGTGTAGTGTAGTTTTCCTCATGTGTCGTGAGTTGTCATGATGCATAAGCGATTACTTTATCCTTTTGCATTAACACAGCTCCAAGACCTCTTCGAGAAGCATCACAGTAAACGACAAAATTATCGTTTGCCTCTGGTAATGCTAATATCGGGGCTTCACACAACTTTCTCTTCAAAATTTGGAAAGCTATCTCTTGATCTTTTCCCTAGTCAAACTTCCTGTTTTTCTGGGTTAGCTCTGTCAAAGGTTTAGCTATTTTTGAAAATCCCTCAATAAACCTTCGATAGTGGCCCGCAAGTCCTAAGAATTGTCGTATCTCAGTAGGATTCTTAGGTTGCGACCAATCTTTAACGGTTTTGATTTTTGTTGGATTGACAAGAAGTCCTTGTTTATCTATCATGTGTCCGAGAAATTGCACAACACTAATCCTGAATTCACACTTAGAGAACTTTGCATAAAGTTTCTCCGTCTTAAGCAGTTCTAGGATTATTCTCAAGTGTTTAGCGTGCTCTTCCTCATTATGTGAATAGATAAGGATATCATCTATGAACACTATAACAAATTTATCCAAGTATGGTTTACAAACCCGAATCATGAGGTCCATGAAAACCGCTGGTGCGTTTGTCAAACCGAATGGCATAACTTGAAATTCATAGTGACCATATCTTGTTCTGAAAGCGGTCTTAGGGATATCTTCTTCCTTCACTCTCAATTGATGATAGCCTGACCGTAAGTCGATTTTCGAGTATACGCTCGAACCTTGTAGTTGACCAAATAGGTCATCAATCCGGGGTAATGGGTATCGATTTTTGATAGTAAGTTTGTTTAATCCACGATAATCGATACACATCCTCATAGATCCGTCTTTCTTCTTTACGAATAAGACAAGAGCTCCCCAGGGTGATGTACTTGGACATATAAAACCTCGATCAGTTAATTCCTGGAGTTGTTCAGAGAGTTCGTTCATCTCTGAAGGGGATAACCTATAGGGTGCTTGGGCTATAGGTGTTGCTCCGGGAATTAATTCGATTTGAAATTCAATTTGACAAATCAAAGGTAAGCCAGGTAAATCCTTAGGAAAAACTTCTAGGTATTCCCTGACTACAGGGATCTCCTCCAGTCATTTTTCATCTGGCTTAGTCTCCGTTACTTGAACCACAAAAACTTGACAACCTCGTGACATGCATCATTTTGCTTTGATACATGATATGAAGTTAAGTCTAGTTCTACTTTGATCTCCTCGGATAGTTAAAGTCTCACCGTTGATAGGTACATGGATGATTTTCTCGTCACAAAGAATCTTTGCTTGATTCTTGGACAACCGATCCATTCCTACAACAACGTCAAAACTACCGAGTCTAATAGGTATGAGATCAATCTCAACGTGGTGGTTAAGTAAGGTTAGGGTACAACCCTTAATGACCATGTTAGTACTAACTAAGTTTCCGTCGGCCATTTCTATCTCATAATAATTATCTAAAGCTATGGGTTTAATCCTAAATCTAGAGGCTAAGGGTATGGATACGAAACTTCTATCTGCTCCAGGATCAAATGATATTTTAACTAAATGATTATTTAAAAGAAACTTACCCGTGACTACGCTTGGATCTTGTGGATCATTCTTATCCCTCAACATATATGCTCTACCCTGGGCACCATCAGTATTTTCTTTGGGTATTTATTCATATAATGACCCTTTTCCCCGCAAGTATGACAAATGACTGTTGCTGGTGGTGGATTTCCTCCAGCAACTGGTCTTTTGTTCCTGCAATCCTTTGGGTAATGGCCCACCTTGTTACATATGTTACATTTAATGACACAAGGCCCTGTGTGATGCCAACTGCATCTTCTACATAGAGGGGAACTTCCAGCATACCCACTTTTCTCATTTAAAGTGGTGGCATAACCTCTTTCATTATCTTGCCTTGGTTGAGGATAGGGATTGGTATGATTACCACTGGTGTTATTACGGTTGTTACCGAAAGCTCTCCCATCGTGGAACTTTCGTTTATTATCGTAGGGTACTGGCACAGAGTTGTGCTTTGTTACTTGGTCCATTAACCTTAAGGTTATGTTAATGGCCTCCTCTAACGTTTGAGGTTTAGAGGCTGTAACATTCCCTTCGATACTCCGGGGCAAACCTCCGATGAAAACTTCTATCGTCTTTTCCACAGTTGGTACCATTGTAGGACACAAAGTAGCCAACTCTTGAAATCTCCTAATATAAGTTTTAACATCGTTCCCCTTCATAGTCAAGTTATAAAATTCATCCTCCATTTTCTTGACTTCTGTCTGAGGGCAGTATTTCTTAATCATAAGTTTCTTAAACTCAACCCAAGATAACTTATATGCCTATTCTATTCCTATTGGTTGGGCATATGAATTCCACCAAGATAACGCTTCCTCAGTAAGCGTTCCCGTTGCAAACTTAAATCTACAATCCTCTGTACAATTACTACGGGAAAATACTAATTCACATCTCTCAAACCAATGAATTAATCCTATGGCCTCTTCCGTCCCTTTGAAATTGAAGGGCTGACAGCTTATAAATTCCTTGTAGTTATTCTTCTTCACTACAGGGATTTCAGGGTTTCTAGCCATGTTTGCATCCCTAGCTCCTAGTGCTGCAGTTACACTGTCAGTCACTAGTCGCTGGATATCTTCCTGAGTCATGGCGGGAGTAGTGGGAGTGACAGGTGTGGTAGTTCTTGTACGTGCCATTCTAAAGGTAAGATATGGTAAGAATTTTGTTATAGTTTATGTTTTAAGTGCTGAAAGCAATTTTCTAATACCGGATGGGTATTAAAAAGGGCAAGTTCCTAGCAAGAATCGTTACAGTTCACCGAAAATAGTTTCCCCCTCCGTCTAAAGGCATAGTGATTCTAAGGGATCCTAAGTTTTTGCTATTCCTAGGTATGTCTACTTGTTTTAATTTTTCCTATTTCTTTTAGTTTTTAAGTCCTAAGGCAATCTATAATGTGTTCTAAGGCAATGGGGAATCCTAATACGGGATACGACTTTAATGAAAAACTTTTTTTTAAGTGAAAACCTAGCAAGTACCCGTTTAACTAAGTTATCTACCTATAACCTATATTATCTAAACCTATAACCTTATTTTTGCTCTAGGTTACTCTTAAGATCTTGAATGGCCTCCAAGAGTTCATCTATGTCAGACCTATGATTATCCCTAAGATCCTCGATAATCATTTCGATGGTGGAAAGTCTAACATGTGCGGTACTTACTTCGTCAGAGTGTCCTTCATATTTTGTTTGTAACCTAAAGACTTGATTTCGAGTTTTCTCTAATTCATTTTCTAACCTATTTTTACCTATTCCTAATTCCCTAATCCTAATTTCTACTTATTTCATTCTTTCTAAAGATAGTTTATCTAGATGACTAAGTATTTCATCTATTTGTTCATCATGCCTTTCTAAAGGTGTTTTATATGAACTACTACCTATGTTAAACCTATGGGGAGGTGATAGTGGTATAAAACGTATTCACTTAAGGGGAGGTGAATCTATTTCGGGAACATAACGATATTGACTAGTATAATGAGGTTTAGGTGGGGTAGGGGTTATAGTAGGTACAGTAGGAATGTTTCCACCATATGCCTGCATATACCCATTATATGCTTGCATATAGGGATCATTCGGGGAAAGTTCTAATCTTAGGTTAGTTAAGATGTTCTGGGCTAATTTTTCCGGAGAATTAGAACCAGTAGATGACTGAGTAGGAGTAGCCGGAGCATACTCATAACCATCAGATGAAGTATCCGTCTCATCGGTATCCAACACGATGATAGGATTGTTAAAGGATGACATATCTAACTGTAATTCTCGAAGGAATATCTTAGCATAATTCTAACCTAAATAAGCATTTTAAAGGAAATTCTAATAGTGGGGATTCTATCCTAAGGGCAATAGTGAGATATCTAATCCTAAAGGCAATTCGGGGGTTCTAATCTAAAGGCAAGTTAAGGATTCTAACCTAAAGGCAGTTGGGGATTCTAACGTAAAGGCAGTTGGGGATTCTAACCTGAAGGTAGTTGGGGATTCTAATGGCATGGAGGACCTTTTTGAAAAAGTGGTTATAGTTTTATGAAAATCCTTTTGTTCTCTATAACCAAGGCACTGATGCCAATCTGTAACACCCCCATTTTTCACTGATCGCAGCGGATAAAGTGTTTGGGGTATTACTCATGGAAACAAAGACAAGATAATAGAAAACGACTCGAAAAGAGACGTTTTTGAAAAATGTGTTATCATTCATTTATTCATCAGAGTTTTTACAGTAAAAGATGTACTTTTACCAAAAGAGAGGTCCCTAAGATACGTTTTACGACACAAAATTGATGAATGATAACTATTCTGGACGTCCTCATGTCCAGTGGTTCTCCGTGCCAGGGTTCCTATAGTGCCTAATTACCTAAGATAACATGCTTAAAAGTCAACACATATGTTGAGTGAGAGTCACAGGTTTAAAAAAAGTTAAAGTATAAATACAAGTTCCACAGGGTTCAGCTTAAACCCTATGTGTGAAAAAGTGTTAGTGTTAGAAAGTAATTGCACTAAGCTCATGAACCACACGTTAACAATCTGGGTCATGGGGTCTGCAGACCAAACCATGAGGGGATGGGAAGGATAACTTGCCAAAGTTAAGCCTTCAGTGGGTTCAAATATAGTACTTATTGGTACCACCTAGTGGGGTGTTAATACCAACGGGAGTTGTCAAACTCCAATAGATCTATCAACTATATTCGCG
This sequence comes from Artemisia argyi, assembly GCA_030686995.1. Classification (NCBI taxonomy): domain Eukaryota; kingdom Viridiplantae; phylum Streptophyta; class Magnoliopsida; order Asterales; family Asteraceae; genus Artemisia; species Artemisia argyi. The sequence continues at coordinate 18,485,809 of CM060677.1, forward strand.
TTCGCGTGAGTAAAATATCCCAAATGATTAGATTTATGAATTTTGGTTATGTAATGATGGCTGTTACTTTACTCGTGCAATAACCAGAGAAAAGACTTGTATTTGGTTTTAAAGCATGTATCCCCCTCACAGGGTTTGTAAAACATTTAGAAAGCATTTAAAAGGGTGTGAGGCTATGAAAACTCACCTGAGTCTCTAGCTAATTAAAGTAGGGGTTTAGACAACTCACTCACGTATCTTGGGGTAGTGCGGGTGTGCGTATGTCAAGTCTTAGTCTAGATTTTTCTTAACTAGTTACTATTAGGTTTTTATATATAACATAACACCGTTCGGGCCATTGTAATTCAGAAGTATATGACTCCTCACATGAAGCTCTATACTATTGTATTATGTGATCAGCATAATACCATTCGGGCCATCACAATTCAGAAGTTAATACTCCTCACACAAAGCTCCCTATTATTGAGTTATGTTGTTATTAGGGTTTAGTTATAACATAACACCGTTCAGGCCATCATATCTCAGAAATATATGCAATAATCGTTCGAGGAGTCAGGGCACTTTAATTCGTAAACCCAACAAACTCGTCAAAATGAAATATCCACATAGTACTCCTCGCATGAAGCTCCCTAGTATTGTGTTATGCTTCTAACTTAAATACGTTTTTATATTTTTATGAAAATAGTCCATTTTTACCCCTTATATATATATTTACGTTTTCTACCCTAAACATATAAACTTATAACAAATAGGCATATAACTTTCTAACTACTGCATACTTAGTCCCTAAACTATTATATTTTAAAGAAATGACATATATAGGTCCTAAATTATACTAATTTTAGTATTTAGTTTATTTACCCTTATGTTTATAATATTTGCAAGTTTAGTCCTTTTAGTTTAATATTTATTTTAATAGTTTATTTTAAGGTTTAATATATTGCAACTCTAGTCCTTACACTATTATCTTCTAGGAAATGTCAAAAATAGTCCCTAGACTTTATAGTTTCAGGAATTTACAATATATACCCCTGTGCATGTAATGTTTTGCAAAACTAGTCCTAAGTGTATATAATTCTAATTCTAGCATGGCAATCTAGTTTCTAAGTTTATATCTAACTCATATAAGTTCAAATAAGCCACATAATGCAAATTATATCAAGTAGATAAGCTATATAACATCTAAGCATGCAATTTGACTTAAAACTAGAGATAGGAAAGAAAACATGCATGCAATGGCTATCCTAGGGTTTCTAAGGCATCTAAAGTCTATCTAAGTCTTATTCTAAGTATAATAGACGTAAAGTAAAGGTTACCTAGGTCGGGGGAGGGCTTAACGATGGTACTAAGGTTTCTAGGGTTTCCTTCGACTCAAACCACAACTCGCCTAGGCCAGGGCTTCGCCACTCATCTTCTGTAGCTCCTAAGGGTCTAATACTATTGAAAGGTGTGAGGTAGAGAGGAGAGAAAGGTGTGAAGAAGAATTGATGGGAGACATGGCTATTTATCGCCCTCTCAAGGAGTGGTGCCCAAGTTTCGGCTGCTAGGTGTCACGGAGCGGAGGAGGGAGTAAGAAAAGCTATTGGGGTGGTGTGGCAGGTCTATATGATGATGATGATGGACTATGGTGGTAGCTAGGGGGCGGGGTAGGGTGGTTGTGGTGGTTATGAGCCGAGGGTGGCGGTTTGAGCAAAGGAGGTGACAAGGAGGTGATGCACCTCCTACCTTAGGTTCTTGGAGGTGCTAGGGTGCTAGCTTAGTTATATTAAGGTGCTAGGTTGGTTGCTTGGTAGTTTTAAGGTGTTTAAGTAACATGGTTTAGGTGTTTAAGACTAATTTTAATCTAGTCTTGTTTTATAAGTGTTTAAGGTTTTATCTATGTTTTAGTATCTTATTTAAGGTCCTAATGATGTTTAGTAACTATTAGTATCTTATACTAAGTGATGGTAGCTTATGGTAAAGATTTAACCTAGTTTTGACCTAGTTTCGGGAAGTTATGACCTAATAAGGGTTTGGTGCTTATATGACTTGTAGCTAAGTTTCTAGGGGTTATACTATATCCTAAGGGTTCTAATATATCCTAAGGTAACTATTATAACTTATATCTAAGTCCTAGGTATTTTGCGTGTAAGTTCAGATAAGAAGTTAGGGTTTTAAAACTAACCGGATACACATAGGTGCATTTAGGGTTTTCTAGCAAGTAGGGGGTATTATAGTACTAGTTTTCTTCGTGAAAATATGTTTATTACCTTGACTTGACATACTGAGACTTTTACCTTAAGTAAACATAGTAGTGGTTGGCATAGATGGATATGTGAGCTTGTCTGAGTGTTAGTTAGGTTATAATGATATATTAAAGCAAAAATTTAGCTCGGGAAAAATCCTATAGGTATTTCTAATCCTAGTGTGCTCTAATAAGGGCCTAAGTTAAGTTAATAAGGCATTTCTAATCCTAGGGTGGTAGTGAGGGCCTAAGTTAAGTTAATAAGGCATTCCTAACCTAAGGGGAAGTTAGTGGTTGAAGGATTATACAAACACTTGGGATGTTAGTCTTAATAATGTGTTTGGGATATTTATGAATGAATGTGATTTAGTATGCGGAATTTACTAGAACACACTAAAGGAACAAAGGTGGTGAATAAGTAAACGTGAATAATTTAGAGTGATGAACACAACTTGAATAACACAAAACGATTCAATATTATTTATGAGATAATACGGGTGATCTAAGCTATCACCGGGATTACAAAGGTAACCTTGAATATACATCATCCAATGCTTCCATATATTGCTCACACCATTAGTTTAATTTAGTTTATTTTCATTTCTAGTATTTTATTTTGATTGCATCTTAGTTATTGGGTTAGTTGACTAGCAACTAATTCCGCCCAACTCCTTCAAAACCGAGATTTTTACTTGCTTTTCATAAAATATAAATACATAAAAAGAATCATCCCTTGTCTCTAGACCTAGTCTTTAGGTTTTCTAATCCTAGCGACACTATTCCTAGCTGAACGATCAATCCCTCGGTACTTGTCATTATACTATACTACATCGATCAGGTACACTGCCTGGTGGGGGTTGTAAGCTTCTCGAGATCCCTCGAGAGGTAAAGCCTGGTGCAATCCTTACGCATCATATTGTATCCAATCCCATATTTGATTTTCTTGTTAATTTGGTTTTCAACTATACTTCTAGTACAGTCAGAAGCAATTTCTAATGTTGTAACAGTTAGTTGAATATTATCTTTTGCTTGTTTCACTTTAGCAAACTCAGTTCTTAACATGCTTATTTCACCATCTTTTAAAAATATGTCTCTATTAAGAATAGCTTTTGTGTCAGAAAAGGTGAGTTCATTTTCTCTAAAGTGAATTATCAGCTTCTCAAGTTTGACAATACCACACTTATGATTAACTAGGTCTTGATGAGTTTTTCTTTCTTCTACTTTCAGTTCATCATAAAGTTTCTTTAAAATTTCTAATTCTTTAAAAACTTCACAATTTGTAGAACATTTAGCAATTTATACCACAGGATTGGTGAAAGCCATTAAAGCCATTTCATTTGAAGCTGACTCTTCTTCACCCATAAAGCTCCAATCAAAACCCAGCCCATCAATAGCTACCATAGCTTTTGTTTCAGTGATTTTCCACTTCCTTGCTCTTGTTCTCATGGTTTCCCTTGTTCTTGTTCTCAAAACCTCTTCCCTTATCACCCTGCTTCTTTGGTCTTCTACAGTCTCTTGAGTAGTGACCTTTCATGTGGCAGTTGTAGCACTCCACTTTAGATTTATCATACCCAGCAGGTTCATTACCATTGATGATAATCTTCTTTCCAGTTCTCATCAAATATTTCTTAGCCCTCATGCTAAGAAGTGAAAGCTGCCACTTTATGTCCATTTCTTCAAGATCGTCATCACTGATCTCTTGAAGATCTTCAAAGGTCAATATGGAACCATTGTGTTGTGATGTTAGGAAAGCACATCCAATTGTTTCATCTAAAATGGTTTTGGTACTGCTAGAAGTATTGGCAGTACCAAAATTTGTGTTGGCAGTACCTTCTTCTCTACCATCTTTTTCTTCATCTACTTTCTTGGTAGTACCATGAGATGACACAAAGGCCATATTTCCTGAGCTTAAACTAATAGACTTCTTCAGTTCATGCTCTACTATTTTGAAGTTGCTGTAAAGATCATTAAGACTCATGTAATCAGTTCATGCTCTACTATTTTGAACTGGTAGACTTCTAAGGAATTTGGAGTTTAAGTCTTCTTGATATATTATCACTTCATGAATGGCTAACTGACTGGAAAGTTTTTGTAGTCTATTGAACATGCTGTCCAAAGACTCATTTGTTGTGGCTGAAAAGTTTTCAAACTGTTGTTTTAGAAGTGTTTTCTGAGTTTTCTTGGTGGCATCATTACCACCAAATCTAGCCACAATAGCTTGAAAGAGGGTTTTAGCACATTTGTACTTGTTGAAGATTAAGAGCTGGTCATTTGGAATAGACATGAGTAGCATACTCCTGGCTTTAAGATCATCTCTCTTTTGGATTCTTTCTTCTGTGGTTGTTGGGTTTACTTGCACAGTTGTGATTAGTGCATCATTTACTGTGGAGGTGGTGGTTGTTGGTTTGAATGAGTTTCCTTCTTGAATAATCTCCCAAAGTGCATAGTCTTGCACTTGGAAGTATTGCTCAACCCTCAGTCTCCACATCTGAAACTCATTCTGTTTGAGTAATGGAAGTTTTGCAGCCACATTGGTTTGAATGCGTTCAACATCCATTTTTGCTTTGTTCTTTTATGTCGTAAATATCAGCCTTGCTCTGATACCACTTGTGAAGGATTATACAAACACTTGGGATGTTAGTCTTAATAATGTGTTTGGGATATTTATGAATGAATGTGATTTAGTATGCGGAATTTACTAGAACACACTAAAGGAACAAAGGTGGTGAATAAGTAAACGTGAATAATTTAGAGTGATGAACACAACTTGAATAACACAAAACGATTCAATATTATTTATGAGATAATACAGGTGATCTAAACTATCACCGGGATTACAAAGGTAACCTTGAATCTTTGATACGTAAAAAGGATTTGATGATTGAAGTTATGCATTCATTTTTTTAAGAAGGTGACTAAGGATTCCTTTTATAGGATAAGGAACCCTTATTACAAGTTGTCAAGTTGCATAATATAATAAGACTAGAGAACTTTTCTTATCCTAATATTACACTTTTCAATGTAAAACACTCCATATTATCTACTGAGAGGTATAGACCTCCGTACTACTTCTACTTAACGTGTAACTTTGTACAAAGACTAATAATACAACTAAATATCTATAAATAAAATATATAACAACTTGACGTTTAAACTGGCAGGACCTTCATCAACTAGCAGTACCTTCTCACCCAGAAGGTACTGTTAGTTTATCTTCAACTTCAACAAAACAAAGAAGCAGGCTTAACTCATCATCTGGCAGGCTCTTTGACTTGAGCATTTTATTCCCAACAATCTTCCCCTAAACTTGTTATTCCTTATTAAAATTACTAAGTTTCTTGTGAATAAAATTCATACATTGAGGATCTGAGGGAACTCTTCCAAAAATCTTATCATCTATTCCTCCTTATGCTTTCATATTGATCAAATATGCTTTCCTTCAGTCTTTTGGATGCATCAGTTTCTTCTTCACATAATAGTTTATTGGAGATCAAGACTGATAATACTTCATAGCTTAAAGGATACTCCTTCTCAGCTAGCATAAAAAGTTCTATTCCACTCTGAGTGGAAAGATGATGAATATGGCTCATGCTGAAGTATTCCCATGAAACAGATAAATCATGGCAAGGGAATTTCCAATGTGTATCAGTAGGATTTGGATCATATAATCTGCTGAACTCCACCCATAGCTCTTGCTCCTTTGCATCAGGTTTATACTTTGTATTCAGCTTCTTTTGAACTAAGTCCCACAATTCATCTAGATCCATTCTACTACATGCTCTAAGCATATTTTCAAAGTTCTTGAATATTTCAATCTTATTGCCAACTCTTGTTATCTTCCATGCTTTACCAAATCTGTCATAGTAGATTTCCCAATCTATGATTGGATGTCGTGCATATAAAGGCTCAGCAAAGACAATTTTGGAACATGGACAATCATTTCGCTTGACTGAACAGGAGGCAAGACTGCTTTCTCTTTCTGGGCTGCTTGATCCTTCTGATCAGCCCTTTTTCTTTTGGAAGGCCTTTCTTGTGATTCCATGAGGAAACTGGTTTTGTTTCTTCTGTAAGCCTCTAAGTATAGAAGCTTCAATTCATCAAATGATTTATTTTTGAGTTGATGATCCTTCATGTTCATTTCTCTTTTCAGATATAGCTTGAAGAAATGCTTCTGATCTGCCTCAGAATGAGGCATTTTAAACCCTTTCTTCTTATTCTTCTGGATCTGCTGATATACATCATCCAATGCTTCTTGATTGTATTTCTTAGTGATGAAATCATTAAGCTTGATTGTCATTTCATCTGAGCTAAGAGACTCATCACACACAAGAGTATAAGCTTCACCCCTTACAATTGGGTCAATGGAAATGATATATTGCAGCTGAGCATCAAATTTTTCTTGTACTAATCTTGTCTCTTCTTCAGCCCTCATAACTTCTTCTTCATGAAGCTGTTTGGATAACTTATCATCTACAGCCATCTGTAGTTGTTCTTTCTTCTTCAACTTTTTAGGCTTTGTTTCATCTTCAAACATAATTTTCTTGCCCTTGTCTTTTGGTGTTGATTCTTGACTTGGAGCAGCAGATTGTTCATCAGAAACAAGCAACCTCCCCTGAGGCTGTGATTCCCTTTTTCTTTTGTAGAACTTTTGAGCAGAACCTTTAAAATCCATAGCCAATAGCCTCTGAATCCCAGCAGGCTCTGCTCTACTTCAGCAGCCTCTTTTGTACTAGCAGGCCCTTTTTCTGCACTAGCAGGCTCTTCATCAACCACTTGAGTTCCTTCATGAAATTGAAACTGATTCTCTTCTTCACTCTTAGAACTACCCATCCTCCCTTTTTGGAAGAGAGACCCAAACCTTCTGCATCTGAACTTGAAGAACTAGAAACAACCAACTAAGAAGATCTTTTACCCTTCAGCAACTTCATCTTTAACTCCAATTTCTCAACCCTCTTAACTAGCTTGGTGTTAATCTCTGTAAACTGCTTGTTTTGCCTTTTAAGAGCAGTTTGCAAGAGCTGCACTTGCTCCTTTAGTTCCTTTACAGTCTGAGAATCCAGACTTTGATGTGGAGGAGAGTGGGGTGGTGATTTATGATGTGATGATGATGGTGATGTTGCAGATGGTATTTGTGATGGTTGATGAGATGGTGATGGTGGTGTGACTGATGGTACTGGTGATGGTGGTGTAATTGATGATACTGGTGATGGGTTTGGTGATGAATGATCAGATGATGTGGATGGTTCTTCAGTATGTTGTGGTAACATCTCCTCAAAAAGTGGTACTTCTTCTCCTTGAAAACCAATTTTCATATTTGAAAACACCTTGTGGGTAAGCTTTGGAGTTTTAAAAGGGTTGTTTGGGGGAAGTAACAAATGTTTGGATTTGTTGATGATGCATTGAATAAACCTGGGGTACATCAAAAACTTTGTTTCACTATCCACATTTTTAACCAATCCTTCAAAAATATATTTTGAAAAGTTGAATTTTTTGTTTGTTGCCAAGCAAATGAGAGCTGCAGCCATGTTACCACTAAACTGCTCCCATGAGGTTTTCTTTTGGCTTAAACAATGAAGGATGGTATGGATCAAAAATCTCCATTGAGGGGTAAAATGCTTTTTAAGAAATGTGAGCTTAGTAGAAGTCACATTATACCCCATTTTTGTCAAATTTTCAAAGATTTTAGTATCAGGCAATTGACTAATACCATCTGAATCATCCAAATGAAGATGTCTTCGAATGGACGATGCGGTAAGAGTCAGGGTTCTGCCATCCACTTTGGCCTTTAACTCTTGAATCCCATTCCTAAGAGTTTTAACTCTAGCCGTTTGCCAAAACTGTAAAATTTGAGATTCATAAATAGTGGGATTCACAAGTAAAGCAAACCTGATGTAAGAATTGTTTAGAAAGTCCACTATTTGATGAAAAGATTCATTTTCCTCAGACTTTTACAAAAATGCTAACTGGTTGTGACGTTTGACAAAACTTAGATCAGCCATGGTGAAGGTTTAAGGAAAAACTTTATTATGATGGTGGGATTTGATTGTGGTACTGGTAGAAGATGAAAGGTGAGTGTGAATTGTGATAAGGATTGATTAAAGATAGTATGAGAGAATTACTTTTGACCGACTATTGAAGATATAGATAAATAATTGAAGAGGCGGTCAAAAAGATCTTTTAAATAATAATCATACCCTTAAATCGAGGAAAACATGAGGAGTTTACAGAAATACCCTTCAAACAACGGCTATATTTTTTAAACTGACAGACTTAACGGTTATGTAGCAGTACCATTTTACTCTACCAGTACTAAAATTTGAACTACCAGTACCTTGTATTTTGAAAGAAAATATAACTTGGCAGTCTCTTTGAAATTTTAGTAAAAATCCCTTATAGTTTTTAGCAAACTATCAGCTATCAACGGATTTGAGAAGTCTTTACCAATAGCCGTTTGCTTTTGGACTAGCCAGCTCTTAAGTTTGTAAAACTTGGTGAACTGATTACCATCTCCACATCATGATTTTTGTTATCAATCTTGTGTAACCTGAAATTTGTTAGTTGTAGACCAAAAGAACAGAGTGCAAACCACTTGTTTTATAGCATTGTCAACATTTTAAGCATCAAGATGAACAAAAACAGAGCAAACTTTATACTAGCAGTACCAATTATGAACTGACAGTACCTTATGACTAACTAACAGTACAATGTTTAAAGTCCAGAACTTGTTATCTTATGTACAAAAACACATGTTTTTCAAAGATTTATCATACCAATACCTGCTACCAGGTATTTAAATCTTCCTAAATCAAAAGCTTTGGTGAGAAGGTCTGCAAAATTCTTTTCAGAATCAATTTTGACAACTTGTATTAACCTTTTCTCATTGCAATCTCTTATGAAATGGTGTCTGATTTCAATGTGTTTTGTTTTTGAATGTTGAACTGGATTTTTAATGATACAAATAGTACTGCTATTGTCAATGTAAATAATGGTGTTTAGAAAATTGTACCCATAGTCAAGCAATTGATTTTGAATCCAAAGTACTTGGCCACAACAACTTGCACTTGCAACGTATTCTGCTTCAGTTGTAGAATTGGCCACCATTGTTTGCTTCTTGCATTGCCATGATATAAGTCTGCAGCCAAGAAATTGACATCCACCAGTTGTGGATTTTCTGTCTAGGGTTGCACCAGCATAGTCACTATCAGAATAAGCCATCAATTCAAAAGATGATTCCCTTGGATACCATAGACCCAACCTAGGTTAACCCTTGAGGTAACTAAAGATCCTTTTGACTGCTGTGAGATGAGAAACTTTTGGATTTACTTGAAACCTTGCACATACACACACTGGGAACATGATATCTGGTCTTGATGATGTAAGGTACATCAAGGATCCAATCATTGATCTGTAATTGTGCACATCAACATCTTCACCCTCAGCATCTTTGAGTAACCCCTTTTCTGAATCCATTGGTGTACTTGCAACCTTTGAATCTGTAAACTGAAACTTCCTTAGGATCTCTGCTACATACTTATCTTGGCTGATAAATATGTCTTCATTTGATTGTTTCACTTGGAGACCCAGAAATAAAGTAAGTTCCCCCATGGAACTCATTTCAAACTTACTATGCATAAGTTTTTCAAACTCCACACACAACTCCTGGTTTGTGGATCCAAAGATAATGTCATCAACATAAATCTGCACCAGCAAGATGTCTTTCTTGGTTCTTTTGATGAACAAAGTTGGATCAATCTTGCCTCTTTGAAATCCATTTTCCAATAAATAGAAAGCCAATGTTTCATACCATGCCCTAGGAGCTTGGTGTAGACCATAAAGAGCCTTGGTAACCCTGTACACCTTGTCTAGATATTCTGCATCAATGAAGCCTGGAGGTTGAGAAACATACACCTCTTCTTCAATAGTACCATATAAAAAGGCACTTTTGACATCCATTTGGTAAACAGTGAAGCCTATGAAAGAAGCATAGGCCAAGAATAGGCTAATTGCTTCAATTCTTGCAACAGGAGCAAAAACTTCTTCATAATCCACTCCTTCTTCTTGAGTATACCCTTGGGCCACCAATCTTGCTTTGTTTCTGATCACAATTCCCCTTTCATCTTTCTTATTCCTGAATATCCATTTGGTTCCAATTGCCCTGTAACCTTTGGGCAAATCAACCAGTATCCAAACCTTCTAAAGTTTGAATTGAAGAAGCTCTTCTTGCATTGCTTCAACCCAACTTGAATCATCTAAGGCCTTTATAATGTTTTTGGGTTCAACCTGTGAGAGAAAACATGAAAACAAGCATATGTTGGCAACTTCATGGTTCTTTTCTTCATAGACAACTAAGATAAACCCTTCTTGGTCTGAAGATAAGACTTGAGTTCTTGTTTTAACACCAGAATCAATGCTGCCAATCACATTATCAATGGAGTGATCTTTGAGAATTCTTGTGTTGTGTGTTGTAGGAACATCATAGGTAAGTGGAAGATTGCCAATCCCTACATCTTCTGGTAAGGTATCATCTGATAGAACATTTAATGGTTCAGAAGGACCAACTTGTGAACTGGCAGTACCATCTGGTGAACTGGCAGTACCATTTGGTGAACTGGCAGTACCATTTTCATTTGCAGAAATTTCTTGATTCCCTTGACCTTGAGTTCCATGATCATCTTCAACACCTTCATTTGTTGTATTAGAAGGCTCTCCATGACTTGAAGATAAATCCAATCCTTTCCAAATTGGCATCAAGATGTAATCTTGATCTTCAGTTGTTTCAACATTGTCTTCAAAACCTGCATCATCATTAGTATTTGTACCTGTGACAGGCACATAATTCATAGATTCTGAAAGCTTATCAATGTCAAAATACCAATCTGGTCCAATGCCTGCAACATTAGGTAGTTTCTCTTGAAACTCTATGTGCAGATTTTCTTCCACTAGCCTAGTGCAACTATTATACACCCTATAGGCCTTACTTTGCAAAGAATAACCTATCATGTAGCCTTCATCAGCTTTTCCTTCAAACTTTCCTAGAAGATATTTGGTATTGAGAATAGTGACAAGACATCCAAAAGGTCTCATAAAACTTAGAGATGGTGTTCTACCAAATAAAAGTTCATAAGGAGTCTTTCTATGAGGTTTAATCACAAGAACCCTGTTTTGCACATAACAAGCAGTACCTACAACTTCGGCCCAAAATGAAATAGGCATCTTAGAATCTACTAACATTGTTCTAGCAGCCTCTATAAGAGTTCTATTTTTCCTTTCTGCTACTCCATTTTGCTGTGGGGTTCTAGCTACACTATATTCTCTTTTTATTCCTTTTTCTTTGCAAAATTCATCCATAATTCTATTCTTGAATTCTGTCCCATTGTCACATCTAATTACTTTCACTTTCTTATCAGTTTGGTTTCCTATCCCAGTTATATAGGACTTAAGGATCTCACTAGTTTCATCCTTAGTTCTTAAAAAGAAAACCCAAGAAAATCTGCTGTAATCATCAGTAACTACAAGACAATTTTTTTTACCATTCAAGCTATTCATAGATGTAGGACCAAAGAGGTCCATATGAAGCATGTATAAAGCTTGAGAAATTGAGTTATGGGTCTTGGGCTTACAAGAAGCTCTATGTTGTTTGCCTTTTAGACAATCAACACAGGTTTGGTCATTTTGAAAAATCTTTTTGGGTAAACCTCTAACCAAATCATATTTTGCAATTGTATTGATTGTTTTAAATTTTACATGACCAAGCCTTCTATGCCAAATCATAGATTCATCCAATGAGGCTTTTGCTACTAGACAGGTTAAACTCTCTTTAGGAACAATGTTCTTTAAATCAACAATGTACATATTGTTCCTTCTTGGGATTTTAAAAAGAATCTGACTTTCATCAGGAATTTTAAAATCAGGAGAAAGAACAATGCATTCAGTGTCAGTAAAAAGAACATTGTTCTTTGTGTCACACATTTATGAGACACTTAGGAGATTAAACTGAAGTTCTTTCACAAAGTACACATTTTCAAAATCTAATTTACTGGTTTTAATTGTACCTTTACCAGTAATCTTTCCTTTGATTCCTCCCCCAAAGGTAACATATCCTCCATCAAATGATTTGAAGTCTGTGAGGTAAGACATGTTGCCTGTCATGTGCCTTGAACATCCATTATCTACATATCCTTGATCAGCCATATCATTTGAATGTTCCTACACATATATACACATATTAGTTTCCTTGGGGTACCCAAGCCATGACTGACTTGGGTTTGCCTCGTGCATCAATGTAATCAAACCTCTTTAAGACTGTTGATGCACCTTTTGATTGGAGTGGTCTCCAAATCCAACATGCTGAGGACTTAACAGCATTTTCATTCTTAACACATTTTGTGGTTTTTGGTCTGACAGTACCAAATTTGGCAGTACCATTTGGTCTAGCAGGACCTTTTGGTTTTGGTCTCCAATCTTATGTTTTAACCACATAATTCCTTTCAATGAGACTTTTCACAACTCTTGGTGTATGTTTGAAAATGTTACTTGCACCCTTAGTAGTGGATTTTGGGTAAACAGGCTCATTTGGTCTAACATTATGATTGACTTTTGGTGTGTTAGATTTCACAAAACCTTTTCTGGGGTTTGTTTTAGACTTTGATGTACTCCCAGAAACCCAATTGTTACAATAAGCATGAGTACGATTAAAACTACCACAGTAATAGCATGCCTTATTGTACATAACAAAATTATCACCAAGTTGGTGTGACTTAAGATTGTTCCAATTTCTCTGACTACCTCTAGGTTTGCTATTACATTTAGCACAACATTCAACTGTTTTCAGAACAGCTTTAGCCTTTGTCATACTATCTACACTTTTAGGACTGGTTGGTCCTACTTTGTTTCCTTTCTTTGAAGCAGTCTCTTTTTCATTCTCATCAGATGTCCAATCTTCAATAGATGGATCATCTGAGCTCTTATCAGTGAGCACCTTTTCTTTGGAGAGTGAAGTATCACTTGCACTTTCAAAAGGTTCACTATTTTCTACAGGTTTTACACTTTCTAGTGGTTTATGAGTGAGTTCATGTAAACCTGATTCAGCAAGATCTATACCTGGGGGACAGGGAATTCCTCTGTAAGGAGGTGGACAAGTATTGTGATGAGGTGAAAAATGAACCGTTTTTAGGGGGTCATTTAAGCCCGAAATTGAATTTATTTGATCAAATATTGCCCTAAATCAATCCTTTTGTGATTTTAGGTACTTTGGGAGTGAATTCTGGAAAAGGAAGCATTTTGGACGTTTTTGGAGCATAAAAGTGAAGAAAACGGCAAAGACTTAATTTTCCATGCTGAGAACAGTACCTGACGGCGTCAAGAAGAAAATTATGACGGCGTCAGGAGTAAAATCCATGATGACCCAGAGAAAACCTGAAGGCGTCAAGAGAAAGGCGTCAAGAGTATTTTTGGTGACGGCCTGTAATTGGAATACACATGACGGCGTCAGACCCAGATCTAGGCAGTCCGAGAAATTATTTGGCGGCGAGATGACGGCGTCAGACATTTGTTCTTGACGTCGTCACCCCACAAAATCTATATATACTTTTCTATTTTTCATTCATTAAGAGAGGAACTTGTGTGGAGAATACTAGGGTCGAACCTAATAAACCCTATGTCATTTTTAGCTGTATTTTCATTCACCCCTTGAAACCTTTCATGTTCAATTGAGATAAGTTCTCTTTCAATTCATTCAATATGTCTATGTGTTGTTTGAATATATCTTATGCTTGTCTTGATTTCAACATGCTAGGCTAGATCTATCATGTGTTTGCTTAGATGTAATGAAACCTAGATGTTAATTATAGGTTGATTGCTTGTTTATAGTTGTAATGGATGAATGATTTCAATGTTAGGCTTAAGAAAACTGGCAGATCTCCATTGTGTAACATGCTTGAACGTCTTAAGAAACATGAACCGATGTGTACTAGGTTTTTATTGGTTGTATTTAATGCATGAGCAAATTCTAATGATCCCATGTTAGGAGCTTCTTAGCCGGCTCGACATAGGAGTGAAGTAGGCGCTTATAGGATTGGGGAAGTAAGTACGCCACCCCATGAATGGTATTAAGGAATAAAATCCGTCATCCACACAACTGTAACAAGTAATTAACCTGTAAAAGATATCTAGGGAGTAGTGAAACCTAAGTAAACACAATTCTCCCATATATTGCTCACACCATTAGTTTAATTTAGTTTATTTTCATTTCTAGTATTTTATTTTGATTGCATCTTAGTTATTGGGTTAGTTGACTAGCAACTAATTCCGCCCAACTCCTTCAAAACCGAGATTTTTACTTGCTTTTCATAAAATATAAATACATAAAAAGAATCATCCCTCGTCTCTAGACCTAGTCTTTAGGTTTTCTAATCCTAGCGACACTATTCCTAGCTGAACGATCAATCCCCCGGTACTTGTCATTATACTATACTACATCGATCAGGTACACTGCCTGGTGGGGGTTGTAAGCTTCTCGAGATCCCTCGAGAGGTAAAGCCTGGTGCAATCCCTACGCATCATATTGTATCCAATCCCAGATTTGATTTTCTTGTTCATTTGGTTTTCAACTATACTTCTAGTACAGTCATAATCAATTTCTAATGTTGTAACAGTTAGTTGAATATTATCTTTTGCTTGTTTCACTTTAGCAAACTTAGTTCTTAACAGGCTTATTTCAGCATCTTTTAAAAATATGTCTCTATTAAGAATAGCTTTTGTGTCAGAAAAGGTGAGTTCATTTTCTCTAAAGTGAATTATCTGCTTCTCAAGTTTGGCCATACCACACTTATGATTAACTAGGTCTTAATGAGTTTTTCTTTCTTCTACTTTCAGTTCATCATAAAGTTTCTTTAAAATTTCTAATTCTTTAAAAACTTCACAATTTCTAGAACATTTAGCAATTTGTACCTCAGGATTGGTGAAAGCCATTAAAGCCATTTCATTTGAAGCTGACTCTTCTTCACCCATAAAGCTCCAATCAAAACCCAGCCCATCAATAGCTACCATAGCTTTTGTTTCAGTGATTTTCCACTTCCTTGCTCTTGTTCTCATGGTTTCCCTTGTTCTTGTTCTCAAAACCTCTTCCCTTATCACCCTGCTTCTTTGGTCTTCTACAGTCTCTTGAGTAGTGACCTTTCATGTGGCAGTTGTAGCACTCCACTTTAGACTTATCATACCCAGCAGGTTCATTACCATTGATGATAATCTTCTTTCCAGTTTTCATCAAATATTTCTTAGCCCTCATGCTAAGAAGTGAAAGCTGCCACTTTATGTCCATTTCTTCAAGATCATCATCACTGATCTCTTGAAGATCTTCAAAGGTCAATATGGAACCATTGTGTTGTGATGTTAGGAAAGCACATCCAGTTGTTTCATCTAAAATGGTTTTGGTACTGCTAGAATTATTAGCAGTACCAAATTTTGTGTTGGCAGTACCTTCTTCTCTACCATCTTTTTCTTCATCTACTTTCTTGGTAGTACCATGAGATGACACAAAGGCCATATTTCCTGAGCTTGAACTAGTAGACTTCTTCAGTTCGTGCTCTACTATTTTGAAGTTGCTGTAAAGATCATTAAGACTCGTGTAATCAATATCTGGTTTGTTTTTCCAGACAATGACATGCATTGCCCATTCAGAGGGTAGACTTCTAAGGAATTTGGAGTTTAAGTCTTCTTGAGATATTATCACTTCATGAATGGCTAACTGACTGGAAATTTTTTGTAGTCTATTGAACATGCTGTCCAAAGACTCATTTGTTGTGGCTGAAAAGTTTTCAAACTGTTGTTTTAGAAGTGTTTTCTGAGTTTTCTTGGTGGCATCATTACCACCAAATCTAGCCACAATAGCTTGAAAGAGGGTTTTAGCACATTTGTACTTGTTGAAGATTAAGAGCTGATCATTTGGAATAGACATGAGTAGCATACTCCTGGCTTTAAGATCATTTCTCTTTTGGATTCTTTCTTCTGCGGTTGTTGGGTTTACTTGCACAGTTGTGATTAGTGAATCGTTTACTGTGGAGGTGGTGGTTGTTGGTTTGAATGAGTTTCCTTCTTGAATAATCTCCCAAAGTGCATAGTCTTGCACTTGGAAGTATTGCTCAACCCTCAGTCTCCACATCTCAAACTCATTCTGTTTGAGTAATGGAAGTTTTGCAGCCACATTGGTTTGAATGCGTTCAACATCCATTTTTGTTTTGTTCTTTTATGTCGTAAATATCAGCCTTGCTCTGATACCACTTGTGAAGGATTATACAAACACTTGGGATGTTATTCTTAATAATGTGTTTGGGATATTTATGAATGAATGTGATTTAGTATGCAGAATTTACTAGAACACACTAAAGGAACAAAGGTGGTGAATAAGTAAACGTGAATAATTTAGAGTGATGAACACAACTTGAATAACACAAAACGATTCAATATTATTTATGAGATAATACAGGTGATCTAAACTATCACCGGGATTACAAAGGTAACCTTGAATCTTTGATACGTAAAAAGGATTTGATGATTGAAGTTATGCATGCATTTTTTTAAGAAGGTGACTAAGGATTCCTTTTATAGGATAAGGAACCCTTATTACAAGTTGTCAAGTTGCATAATATAATAAGACTAGAGAACTTTTCTTATCATAATATTACACTTTTCAATGTAAAACACTCCATATTATCTACTGAGAGGTATAGACCTCCGTACTACTTCTACTTAACGTGTAACTTTGTACAAAGACTAATAATACAACTAAATATCTATAAATAAAATATTTAACAACTTGACGTTTAAACTGGCAGGACTTTCATCAACTAGCAGTACCTTCTCACCCAGAAGGTACTGTTAGTTTATCTTCAACTTCAACAAAACAAAGAAGCAGGCTTAACTCATCATCTGGCAGGCTCTTTGACTTGAGCATTTTATTCCCAACAATTTTCAGTCCCAATCCTTTCCAAACACACTTCTAAATCTTTTGATCATAAGTTTATTAGTTTTTGTTTCAAGTGATTCAATCCCTCATCATTCAAAGTGCAAGAGAAGAATACTCCTTCCATTTCAAATCAAGAAGTATTGAAGATTAGTCGTGTAGTTTGTATATATCAATTGTAAAGTTGTGTAGTGCTTGTAATAAGTAGATCTAGGTGGGTTTGTAATTAAGTATAGTAAAAGTAGTGGTGTGAAGAAGAAGTAGTGGAGTAGTGTGAAGTTGTGAAGTAGTAGCGGTGTGTAGAAGTTGTGAAGAAGGTGTGCCAAGTCATGAAGAAGTTGTGATATTGGTTCTAGCTAGGATTAGAACTCGACATTTAGCTTAGTGTCGTTAATTGGTGTAAGCAAAAGTTGTGTAAGGTTTTCTCCCCCATAAGGGAGCTTGTTGACATAGTGAAGAAAACTCTCGAGTAGGTGACTCGGGAAGTGGAGTAGGGCAAAGAAGGTGTCCTTGTAGCCGAACCACTATAAATCCTTTGTCTCGTGATTAGATCTTTCCATATCTTACTTATTATCTTGCTTATATCGTTATTACTTTTGTAGACGTAGACGTATATATATAGTTGATCATATAGTGCTAGTGTTGATTTTACTTAAAGATCATACAAAAGTTTCATTCACAAAACAAAGTTTTTACAATCAAACTAAAAAGGTAACATACATATAATTGATCATTTCGATCAAGTATAGTTTTCATACAAAATATAATTAAGGATTATAAAATAAACATTTACTCACTTATCTCTCGTATATAGCTATAATTGTTTATATTATGCATGTGTTGATTCCACATACTTAGCTTACATTATTATTGTTCATACTTAGATATAGTTGTTCATATTGTTCAAGATTTGAGTTCACATAAGATCGAATCAAAGTTTTAAAAGTAAACAAGGTTTTAAAACTAAACTAAGTTTTCATAATAAAATTAAAAAGACGGAAAACTATTCAACCCCCCCCCCCCCCCCTTTCTAGTTTTCCACAAGGTTGAAATGTTAAAGCTGGCGTGACGCGGACATGGCGCGGTGTTAAGTTATAACTCAAGGTTACCATACCTTATTGTCACGAGCTGAAGGTCGGGTTCTGCTTGAAAGCGTTGCTTAATGCGTGGGTTCCTGCCTTCCTGGTTAATCTTGTTGGTCTTGTTGGAGTACCCCAACGTTAAGGGTAAGGATGAGCAATCGGACCGTTTAGACCGGATCGACCGACAAAACCGACCGGGCCGACTGAAGGACCAACGGTCCGGGGTTTTTCCTTATTTCGGTCTCGGTCCGGTCCGGCTTACAAACCGGATATTTAGCCTATTTGGACCGGACCGGACCGACCACATTCAGTCCAGTCTCGGTCTATGGTTTTTCCCAAACTCGGTCTTCGGTATTGGCCGGTCCGGTTTTTGGACCGTGATCACCCTTAGTTAAGGGTGAAGTACGTGCCACGAGTAGAGACTTGATATGGCACTACACTGGTCGAGAGTTGGGGCCGCTCCCCTGATGAGTCAAAGGCAAGACGAAATTAGTGAACCTCTATTATACGTAGGACGGATGACTAGTCCTTATTGGTATAAGAGCGCCACGCAGAGTCGAAGGAATGACTCCATGACACTATGCTCTGAAAAGCAGCGTCAAAGCTGCAAGCAACGTCAATAACTCTGAACTCTGAAGTAGGGCGTCGGATGATATTTTGGTGTCATTTACTAAGAATAACATTTTGATACGTGTGCTCTGATGCACTATTTTTCAAGGCCCAGGTTACTTGTTAAATTTGTATTGATTGAGAGAAAATACAAAGCCCGACAGTTCAAGAAAAAATGGACCCAAAAAGAAGTTAATACGTGACTGTGAAAGTCTGAAAGATACTAAACAATTATAGGGTCAGTGGGTCACTCTTAACAACTTGGTCCACACGACCATATTAGTATTATGATACAGTATTGGAGTAAATTGCAAAATTAGTCCTTATGGTTTAGTTAAATTACAGGTTCAGTCTCAATATTAGTATATTTTCAAATTCTCGTCATCCTTGTAAGGAACTTACAAGTGTACATTTGGTCCTTAGTTAAAGTTAAATTATTAAACTAATGTCTTCGTCTTCTTTTTCACTTTGGTCCTTATGAGGGTAATTAAGTCATTTAATTTTGGCTGGGGACCAAAAGTGCATTTATAAGTTACTTATAAAAACAACGAGTACATTTTTGAAAAGATAGAGACTGGACATGCAATTTGACCAAACCACTTGGACATTTTTGCAATTTACTCATGATATTGTCTTGTAGCCCCTTTATTTACTAGTTTTTGTTTTTCTTACTGTTTTAGTCACGTGTCTATCTTCAGATTAATAATCGAGTCACATCTAGTTGAATTGAATATGAAATATGTTCAAATTCTTCGCGAGACTAACTTTCTGTTATAAAATGGACTTTTATGAAACTTGCTTTTTGTTTAATGACAAACACTTTGAGAAGAAATGAAAAGAAAAGAAAAGTTTTTTTTTTTTTTTTTTTTTTTTTTTTTTTTTTTTTTTTAATTAAAGAGGTAAATAAGAGTAACGGTTTTAAAAAATTCTTCAAAAAACATACACTTCACTATTCAGTCGTTCACAAAATAGAGTCTTGCATTTTTCCCATCTAAAACGCGTGTTGTGATCCATCCGCAATAAGAACAATGAGTGCTCCATGTGCCAAGATCCAGTCTTAGCACCTTTATTACGCCTCGTCTAAAAAAGGTATATATTCCAAAGGTGCACTACATAATATTTTTACGAAATAATAAGTCAAATTCTACTTTTGTTAGTAGAAGCATATATTCACGATCTACATCTTCGATTTCTAGAGTATAAATTCTGATGTTAAATAGAGATCGAAGATTATCCTCCATAAACAAGTGGGTTTTGAAATCGACTTTTATTTATTCTCCAAAAGGTTTAAATCAGCAGAGAAATCTTGTTTCCGTGCATCTTTTTTGGATGCCGACTGACCTTTTCCAAGGAACTAGCCCAGACAATGAACACTTATTCCAATGACTTTTTAGCCAGGAGTTAAAATTGAAAGGAGTTAAGAGAATGATATCATTGTATTTTGCCGTTAACGAGAAAAGAAAGAAAGAAAGAAAAAATAAAATAAAATAAAAAATCTCGCCTAATAGAGGCCAAGCAGCTAGGAATTGAGTCGAACTTCATAAATTAGCTTGGCATTTCTAGATGACTGGATTTGCCTACCGAGTTAACAATATTGGCTAGTATCAAATATTCGTAGTTGCTAACAACATACTTAAATCTATAATATTTGGCCACAATTAAGAAGACTTCTAAGCCTTTTCCCATTGTTTAAAAAGATATGAATAAAAAGCATGCCACAAGTCACACGATAGTTTAAACAAACATTTTAACTCATTGACTAGAGAGGTCCTTTTCATGTAGTAATGGCCCGTACATTTGACAGCCCAACCAACGTTTTAATTAGATAATAATGTCACTTACGTTTACATTTCAAAGCATCACCATCAGAATGACCAGCAGCCCCTCAGAGTACTATACTAAATTCTTAATGAAGCTCATACGAGAACAAAATGATACATTACTTTTTGAAAAATGCTAATAGCTTGGTGGGTTAAACCCCAACCGAATTGGTAACCGAGTTCCTACCACTAACTTAACCGAATTGGTGACCGGTCACCCCAACCTTTTCAAAGTTATGGTTTGTCAGCTAATCATAAGTTTCAATTGTTTTGTGTGTGTAGTTTTTTGTTTTATTTGCTTTTGTGGAGTATGTTTTTGTTCTGGTTATAGTCGCCTTATTAGTAAATTGTGGTTGTGTGTAGTTTTGGAGAGAGAAAACTAATGTGACGCTGATGTCGCAGGGGTGACCACAATACTTACGGTCACCATTAGCATCAGCAAAAAAAAAAGTAAATTTTATCAATTACACATTTTGGGCACCTAGAAAATTTTAAAACTACTTTTGAAACTGTCTATAAAGAGGCCACTTTCTGAGGACCTCCGGCTTTTTTACAAAATATAGGATTGAACCCTTGCCTATGTCTTCAAAGTAGAAATGTTTTTCCGACATATCCAACTAGTCCAACTTTAAGTTAAAATAAATAAATAAATAAAAATAATTAGTCCAACTTTTACATGTATTTATATTTTCAACCCTTAAAGTTTTACAAATCTCATTTTCATTACCGTTTTTACTTCTTTCAAAGGGGAATGAATGGAATGAAGAAAAAAAAAGAGGAGGAAAGTGGTTCACGGAGTTTGTCTTATTATCTTGAAGGTCTTTTTCTCTGTTTTATTTCATGTTGTTAAAGCCAAACCCGCTTGTATTCCAACTACTACTAACATTCTCGGCCCCTGAACTTTACACATCTCATTTCCAGTACCCATTCTTCCACTTACATTGATTTTGTGCTATAGTTTACACTAACATTAAAGATGCACTTGTAAGCCGAAAATGTTCAGAGTTTTTTCTAGTTATATTACAAGTAAAATGTGCAAGAAACACATATCTTTATATTTACAAGGCAGGTGTATAAGTAGCAAATCTGAAACAACATCAAGTTTGAATACTATCAAACTGTTTGAGAAGCTTCGGGATGATCATCTTTCTTTTTTTGAGAAGCTTCGGGATGATCATCTTTCTTGAACATGTTCTTAATAGCTTCTTCCTTTTTATCGATAAAATCAAAAAAGTTAAACAACACATCATAGTATCCCCTGCTCGATGATGTTGGGAATGAGGGCGGCGATGGCTCTCGCATCTGTATATGTTTGTAGTAGATATATTGACGAATGGTTTGTAACAGATACAAAACAAACGCAGTTAGAGAGAACACGCCACAAATGATGTATAAACCCCAGAAGCTGCTCATTTGGAGCTGGTTAGGCTCAGCATCACGGCCAACGGCACTTGAGCAGCCTTTCTTGCAGAACCATTTGTCGTGGATTTCTTGTAGCTTTCCGTTTTCGGAGAGTTGTAGAATTGCTGCGGATAGTGTGGTGGCGAGAGGAGAGTCTCTTTTGAAAGCCTGATGACAGTTTAAATAAACGGGTAAGCGCTGGGTCTAAACAGGTCGACGTTTCTATCCTGCTTAATAAACAGGTCATGTTTTGGTTAAGTTGCGGATAAATAGATCTACCCGCCTAACCCATTTTTAAACTAAAAAATTCACCCACCCAAACTATTTATATATAAAGAGTTACTTACAAATCCCCATCCACTTCTAGTAAATGGTTGACCAACAATCCCAAAATCAGCGTGATCCAAAAGAAACAACTCGACATAAGGAAGTTCATCAACAATGGCTGCCACACCTCCTTTATGATGAGGTCCTAACCTCAATGCTTTCTCATATTCTTCAGGAGACCCTAGAGGAATAAGCCTAGATCGCGCCACAAATAGACTTTCAGCCAAATAAGTACCTGCAAATGATCCAACTTGGTATCCGATTGGTAGATGACTGGCGGCTAAAGCATCTATCCCCGTGATGGGTGATGAAAGCTGCTGTACGGTCAGAATGGAAGTTAAGCTTGCAGTGTAACTTGATGTGATCACCATCAACAGAAAAAGCCATACCACCATCACCATTCGTCCAAGTGGGCTAATTGTATCTTCCTCTGAAAATTCATCATGTAATTACATTGAGTTATTTACGGTATCCTTCGATTAGATTAGTTTTCTTGCAGCTGACATGACATTGATTAGTAAAGGATTAACTTCCTTACATAGTACCCTACTTAATCATTTGTCTCGTTTTAGTTTTTGGACATTATTAATAGATGGCATAATTCATGTTTGAGTTATTTTGTAACAACAAAATTAAATAAAATTGAAGCACGCTGATTAACTAAATATTGAAAGAAGAATCGCAGATTTAGTGCTTACGGTTTGTCTTGAACAAAGTCGAAAAGCTGAACCTGAAAAACAAAAAAGTTTGTATCTCAGCATTCTTTAATTTTACGGGAAATAGCTTATATCTACAATCATCGCTCAACTATTTTTATTGAGCATGATTAATAATAACTGGTACGTGCAAATAAAAAAGGAACTTACAAGAAGATTGTTGTAAGTTGTCTCTTAAGCGGACCCCTGAAATCATCGTTAACGCGATGCTCAAGAAGCCAGATAACAAAAGCAATCAATACAAAAGCCGCTGCAGTGACACACCACATCTCTACAGTAAACGGTCTAAGAAATACCCAAGCACTCGCTTTTGAATTGTTAATAGGGATCACTATCACGAGACCAGTAGTGGCATAAGGCTGTGTGTAATCCACAATCTTTGTTCTATTTGTTACAATCGCAATATCCCCAACAGCCCCATCAAAAACCTGTTATCAACCACAATTTAATATTACTAGAACTTGAATATAGATAAGGGTAAATTTAATATTACTGTTCTAAATTTGACCAAAATGAAATTTAATGGATGGTTTACTTACATCGTCTGTAACGGACCTTACTAGATGATCATAACTAGGGTTGGACAAACCATCACCAAACGGCACAAATCTATAAGGGAGTTCATAAGGAACTAACTTAAGTGCTTCCATAAACACATCGATACAATATCCTTCTACTGTATGATTACTTAATTCCGTCACAAATTCAACAAAACTAGCTCGTTTAGGTACCCCAATTCTTAAAGGTCTTTCCCTATCACCAATAACCCATCCTCGTGGTCTATCTGTTTTCCCACCAGGCCAAGTTATCACACCAAGTTTCTCATCTAAATGATGTTTATCCACTTTGAGACTTTCAGGTGGGTCAATAGAAAGACCCGAATGGTTTGACCAGTAACCAACATTTTGAACCACTAATTTGGCCATATTAAAAACTGCATAACCACGTGGAACCAAGTTGCGATCCACATCGAAATGAATAGGACCCGTCAAACCATCGAAATCTGTTCCTGATAATATTTTAACAAAATCTTTCCCACCATCAAAAACTTTAAGTTTCCCGAACTGTGACCCGACTAAGGAAAATGTCATATTCTTTTCTTGATTAAGAAAGTTATCAATTGTCCGTGCCACTGTCCACACGGTATCATACGCATACGATCCATATACATTCGGCCCAAAATTCTTCATCTGCGATGCTTTCGGGGTATGCTGACAAAGACCAACGACGCCCTCGATAATCTTATAAGAAGGTTGATTCTGCGCGGTAAAAGAAGCTAAAGTGGTACAAAGCCAATCGGTTGTTAACCATACATAATCACTAGTCATCATATTAAGCTTATTAGCTACTTCAAAGATTTTAAGATCAGGATCGGGATTGACGTGAACAATGTAAACACGAGGACCATATGGGATAGAATTATTAAGCACATCAGTGAGATCGTTAAGATTATAATTAGTAGGCAATGCTAACTTATAAGAAATCTTTGATTCCCTTCTTTCCACTTCATCATCTAAAGAAAATACTCCGTTTCTTCCATACTCATCATCGGTGTATATTGCAATTACTTCTTTCCACCCGTAAAAGTCGACTAAATTAGCCATGGCTGCCATTTGGTATGAGTCACTTTGTGTGGTTCGGAAAAAGTATGGGAACTGAAGGGATGATAAAGTGGGGTCTGTTGCGGCATATGAAATAATTGGTACTTGTACGCCGTTGGCTAACTGAGAAACCATGTGAGCTACAGTGGATGATTGTGGACCGATTATTGCCACCACGTCGTTCTCGAGCATCTGAAATGCTGACAGAATTGTTTCAAGAAACTTTACTTGGTAACATCAAGTTAATACGGAAGTTAATTAATATTTCATAACTATCTAATGTATGAATCTATGCTAAAAAAGCTAAATGCTTCTATGAATTGCCAAAATTAGAAGGGGCGTCAAACCTTCTAACGGTATATGCACACAGCACACTGGGTACATCCTATGGGAACGTTAAACAAAAAACACACAAGCAATCAACACCATATGCTCAGGATTAAGCCTATTGAGGTGTCTGGCATTGAGATTTGAAAACGATTATGTGATATGATTAGTCAGAATCAAATTTTCAGCTGTAAAGAGACATGCTTTAGGAAATAGTGTTCTGATGTTGCTTATGACATCTAAAAGTCTTAACACCTAATGATTTACATGTAAAATAATCCCTTGATAAGATATCGATATCAGTTTCGTTTCAGCTACTCCTGGTATAAAATACTAGTTCATGATAATCCTGATCACTTGTTCACTACCACTGCATCCAAACACTCGAAAATGAATACCAGTGACTTAAAAACGCAATCACCCCGACGCTATCAAGAAAAGCCATTTAAAATTTACCCACATCACATATAGAGTGAAGATCAAGCTAATATTAACTTTAATAATCGAAACAAACACGGAGTATAAAATAACATTTATATAGGCAACATGTTCTTCACTTACCTTCTTTTTCAAAAGATATTCTAAAAATCATCTTTATTGCATGTGCGAAAAATAAACAAATAATTAGTCTAAAGTCATACTATTCTAATAATCTAATCTACTTTGACCACCTAATTAACCAAAAAATACTTTAATACTAATATTCAATCATATGGAGTTGGATCAAATAAGATCCTAAATATTAGGGAAACTTGTGCATTAACATTACATTTAACAGGGCGTTTGGGAATATCAACAATCCTATATAATAATTTGATATTAAGAAGATTCACGCAAAACTTCTTGTGGGTGACGGCAAACGCTTATTCAAACAACGTATACTTAGAGGGTGTTTGGGATTGCTCATTTTTTCTGCTTACGCTTAAAATATAAGTACTTATAAGTTGCTTCAAAATAAGTACTTCTTGATACAGTGTTTGGAGTTGCTTATTTTTATGAAAAATGCAATAATACTTGAAAAATAATACGAGTAGTTTGATTATTCTTTTTAATAAAACTCATTTAGAAAAGGTTTTAGATTAAACATAAGAGTAAAAACTAATTTTATTTTCATATCTAATGGTAATACTACGAAATAAGCCGTTCTTTAGAAAAAGTTGCCTTCTGCTTAAAAATAAGCCAAAAAGTAGGAAGAGTCTGGATGAAAAAAAAAACCCAGAAATGCGTCGATAAGTTCCCAAAAAAAAAAAAAAAAAAAAAAGAAAAAAAAAAAAAAAAAAAAAACCCAAACACCCCCTTATTTCTAAAAAACAGCTTATCAACTTATACAGTACCAAAACACAATACATGAGACAACTGAATAGGCAGAGGTTTAAAGGGATAACTTGGGTAAAGCTTATTAAACAATATTTTTGCTTATTGTTTCCTGTACAGCTATTCCAATAAGCTAATCAACAAATAAAAAAAGCTGTTTTTGCAAGATTTCTCAAACAACCCTTTAGTATAAAAATATAAATAATACCTCCAATAGAACCCTTGAAGACACTGCAAGTAGTATCATCCATAAACAACTTCATTTTAGTCCCATTCAAAATGTTTTTATCATTATTAACATCAACCACAGCTTCTTCCATTGCTATCTTTGCAGCTTTACCAATCACAGAATTAACTGAAAGCAAAGCTCCAACATTTACAAAATCAGGCCTTTTTGAGCTTGTTGCAAATATTTGTATAGACAAAAATAATAATAACAACAACAGTTTAGACTCCATTGTGTTGTAGTGAGTGTTTTATGAAAAGGGTAAGAATATGTATTTGGGTTATAAGTTAAATGAGTGGGAATGTGTAAAGTATTTTTAATTCTGGTGGGGTTCACCACAATGAAAGAAAGAAAGAGACTGTGCTGTGTGTATGTGTGTGTGATGTGTTGAATAAGTCTTCAGAACAGTACACACCAAACTAACCATCATTGGACATTTGGACTCCCATATTTTTCTTGCCTTTTAAATATAAAATCAAACTAATAATGTAGTTCTCATGTACAATTTTTAGATATTTTAAAATAATTTTATTTATTTATTTATTTTAGTCAATTAAAAAGAGTTTAATGGATTGGATCATATTTGATTGATTGAAGACTGCGGTAATCTTATTTTTCTTAAACTCTGTGTGTGTGTATATATATATATATATATACACACTAGCGGGGTAGCCCGCGCGTTGCCGCGGATTTGTTATTTTTTTATGGTGTTGCATTTTTCTTCGTATTTTTGTTTTGTATTGTTTTTGTTATTTGTTTTTTTTAAACAAAAATGAATGACCGTATGATAAAATGTTTTTGTGCAAGTTTTGTATATATTTTTTTTAAGAAAAATTATTCAGTCTCAAAAAAAAAAAAAAAAAAAAAAAAAAAAAAAAACTTACAGTACCTGCTACAGTACAGTACAACATGGGACAGCACAGCGTGTACTGTTCCTCCAACTGTTTCGTACAACAAACTTATGCGTGATACTGTTCATGAACAGTAAAAAACTGCTCTTTTAATATATATATATATATATATATATATATATATATATAAAGTAATTTTGAGACCGAGGAAGTAATAATTAATCATTTGGCTTTTATAAAATTATAGAGCAAACTTCAAAATAGATCTATTTATGTTTATATCAGATAAGTTGGATCATTCACATATATACGTTAGCAAACGTCATACAATATACATTCCTAGAGACGAAAGATCTAAATGATTTCCTCTTATATGTCAACTCGGGTCTAACATGAGGTATTTTTTTCTTGTCCCATCTACCCACCATTTTTGTGAGTAATTGAAAATTTCCAAGTAAAAAGGTGAAAACACACTCACATGCCACCCAAATTAGCAGATAACATGAAAATGTTTGCATCGTTCATCTCTAGGGATGTATATTGTTTAACATTTGCTAACGAAAAGACATACATGATCCGACTTATCAAACAGAAATGTAAACTGTGAAATTTGGCAAATCATAAAAATCTATTTTGCAGTTTACTCTACATTTTACTATTAATCTAAACCAGCCCAACTGACTTTGGATACCCAACCAATTTAAGCCTTTAAGGCTTTAAGCATACCAATGATAACCCACTTTGACAACAAGAAAATAAATCAGCCCAAGTGATTCTCATACACACTCTTGATAAAATTGCAAAACTTCTTTTAACATATTTGCTATTCAAAATTCATACTACACTATAAGTTTATTACTTTGTGCTTCCAAACCAAAAATCCATTTACAAAATGCATAAATTTCTAAAATTCGCAATTATTACACTCACTAAAGAAATGTCGTTTTACCTTTCAAAAACTTATTGATTGGCCATAGTTCAGAAAAAGGGTTACTATTTTTATTTTTATTATTATTATTTTTTTGACGGCGATTTTATTAGAACTAGCCAGGAGCTAGAAACAAAAGAAGCTACAGGGGATTACAAGTATGAACAAGCAGGAACTGGATCACTAGTCCAGTTTAACCAACATGGTTCAGAAAAAGGGTTACTATAAACCATAATAAAAATTAAACATTTATTTTGGAACAAGCGGGAGTATAATGTAACAGAATATGCGCCTCCAACAAGGAGATGTGTAGGGTATGTAGTTATTTGGTTCAAGACTTAAAAAAAGGTCCACATTCATGATTTATACAAAACATTCTCTTATTATTGGGCTGATTTGAGCCTGCAACCCTTGATCAAATTCTGGAAATGGGTTTCTTTTGAAGGATTCGTCTTTGTTAAGAATCTCCCATGTGAATGATGTCACCAAACGATGAATCATGACTAAAGTTTCCATTTTCGCAAACTCCATACCAGGACACATCCTTGGCCCAGCTCCAAATGACAGTAAACTGAAAGGTGGTGGTGACGGTGCATGTTTCTCAAAACGGGTTGGATCAAACATGGCCGGGTTTGGGAAAATGTTGTCATCCATGTGTGTCATGGACGCAGAAACCATCACCTGAAAAAACATCATGCAAAATCATATAACCAAAGGTGTTTAGCATTGCTAATTTATATTGTAACTACTTATCCAAACACTCAAAACTGTGATAAGCAGTCCCTAACATGCTCATATGATATTTTGTTTTAATATTGTTATTGGCTAGTCGTTGTTTGACATACCTGCCATCCTTTAGGAATTGTATATCCTTCATACTCAATATCTTGCGTTGCTCGTTGGAAGTGGACATTCACAGGAGGATGTATTCTAAGAGTCTCGGATACTACTCTTGATGTGTACTTCATCTTGGTAAGGTCTTCCCATATCAAAGCTTCCCCTGGTGATTTGCTCTTCATAATTTCTTGTTGTTCTACAATCTCAGTAATACAAAGTTAATATGACGAACGAATTATGATTTGAGTGGTGTGGAACTGACATTTTCAAATACACAACCTCATATCTATTAATTAGTGAGTCAATAAGGATTATATGTGTACAAATAGTATTTTTGTAAGCAACTAAGTCATGAATTAATTGTACGTGTTTATAAATGAGACAACAAATCAATATTTTTGTTTGGTATGGCGAGGTAAAGATGTCTTACCTCGAGCTATATTCAAGTAGACAGGTTTGTTGTTAGCTAAACACTTTACGATGAGCGTAAGTAGAACCGAGATTGTATCATATCCTCCAAGCATCAGAACAATGATATTGTCGATGATCTCCTCATCCGACATCATTCCTGAGCTATCGCCATATTGAGTCTTCAGCAACGCAGTGATCAAATCTTGATCTTTATGAGCACTAGGTTGTTGTTTTTGTTCTTTCAGTGCCTCCCTTTTCTCATGTAGGAGATCGACAAGTAATGTTATTACTTTCTTTCTTGCTTTAAGCCCCCGGTTGAATTGAGTGAAGGGCAAGTTGACTGGAATTGATATGAAACTTCTGATCATATCCTTAAAAGGTGGTAAAAATTGGTCTCTTTTGGGTCCTCTTTTGATCCCAAAGACAAGCGAACAAATTACATTGAAGGTTAAGGTCTTAAGTAAAGGTTGCACCTATATCATAGTAGTAATAACAAAACAAGTTAGTTTTCAACAAAAGAAAATATTTGTCACATGACTATTTTGATAAATCCCCCCATGATTCTTGAGGAAAGCAAACATCGGCATATTGGTGCACCACACTTGTTACATGTGTATGTGAAACTTTTTTTTGAAACATAATGTGGATGTAACATTTCTCGCACATTATTAAACAAAAGATTTACCTGGACCTCATTTCTGCCATGCCAATGAGTCTCAAGATGGTTTTGGGTTTCTTCATCTATTTTTGCAACAAATTGCTTCAATACATCTGGCTTCAAAAAGGAAAACAAGGCTTCTCTAATTCGTTTGTGATTGTCGCCTGTCAACTTAACGATACTTTTCCTACCCAGGATTCTGCTGACTGATGGTGGTTGTGTATTGGCGAGCTTTCCCCCGGCACAAGTGTATACAAACTTGTTTGCAGTTGTACCATGTAAGACAACGACCGGGGATCCAAAAAGACGTGCTTTCCATATAGGGCCGTGTTTAACTATCCCCTTTTGGAACCATTCCTTGATCTTGTCGTCTTTCATGGCTTTCTGAAAGGTAAAGCTTTGGCCTATCAAAGGAAGTCCCAAAGAACCAGGCGGAAGTTTATTGGAATATTTTTTACCGCGAGAGAAAAAGTAAACATAAAGTAAAAATGACAAAAACAATAACAATAAGGACATTGTAAGAGCCTTTAGTTCCATGGCTATAAACTCAAACGCAGGGTAAGAGATATGCTTGTATATATACAAATTCAAGTTAGTCTTGTGTGTTTATCTTCTGTGTAATTAATGGCATTAATGAAATAAAGTCGATCATTTCAAGTATTAATTTTGGCCTACAAATAATTAGATCGTCGATCAGTTAATGTTAAACAAGGTGTATATATAATTATATATATTGATCAGCTAATGGTCACGATACACAAAAATTTCAAAATATAATAATGTGCAAAAGTAATATATAGAGAAAAGTTGATGCGAGGATTCGAGGAATGCCACATAGAATTTTGCTGATTTAACATACTAACGAATGTCCATACTTTTTTATAACCTTAGAAATATACAGACAAAAGCAAATGAAAGTCGTGTATATGCTTATATATCGTTGTTGTCGATATATATGTCTGCTTATAAAACATGTCTATATGTCCGTTCTAGTTTAGGCTCATTGCCGTTTATACATATGTCCGAATGTCAGTATCTGCTAAATGTATGCTAATTATATAACCGGACACTGCTAATTACTACTACGTATATTTAAACTAATAAATGTTGTATATTTATGTGAATATGTCTTGTCAAATTTTACGAACTAAAGAATGATGTTGTCAGGTTTCTTCGATCCAGTTTTGATCAAAGTTCTTTACTCCGATCGAGCAATTATCACATGCAGAGTCATTCAAATTGAGGCATCAACATTTCAGTTATTGGTGCCATCTATGAGCTTGTTATTCGACATTTGGAATCAATCCCTTTTACGCACAAAAATACCTTAATCGGAAACACCTACACGTGTCGTCGATTTTGACATGGAAAAGTGGATACATGAAGAAGTTAAAGTAAGATCTTGTATATGAATACGACACTCCTTGTCCTTGCACCATAACTTTTGTGCGGACTACTTTCTTGACAAACCACATATTTCTTAGATCATGTACCTATATATTAGCTCATGCAAAATATTTTAATAAATTTCATAACGTATTTTTAGTTTTGAATACTAATATTCATGAGTTTTTATCAATATTTATATTGCTAGTTTGAACATATATAATTAAATTCAGTTTTTTAGCTTAAAAAGTTAGGCTCAAACTCTCAAATCACCTACATTATATTGGACAAGCTTTTACCGGTTTCATATCGCTCGATTCGATTTTGAGAATAGTGAAACCGAAATTACTAGTTCCCAAGAATTGAAGTCCACATTGACCTCTACAAGCTCCAATCCCCAAAAAATGAGGGAAATGTATTATGTCGTAATTATATTTGGAAGTACCAAATCTTACACCAATCACCAAATATTTGTGGTATTTTACTTGTATAGAATAGAATTAAAAACGGACGAACCTACCACGTAAATCAACACCAAATAGATTTACGATCGATGGAGATAAGTATATATACATGAAACACCGACTGGATGTGGAAAATTAACTGCGAGCCTATGTAATGCTTCAACTAGAATTCTTGCATCATACTGTATATACGTCAAAAGGTTTGAGACGAACCTGAGATGTTTTTCTTTAGCATATGATCGGTTAAAATTTGAAACGAATAGTGGGACATCTTGGTTTAAGATTTGGTAAGTGAAAAAGATTTCAGGGCCTACTGGTTTAAGGTTTGGTAAGTTAAGATGGTTATAGATGAAACAAAAAGTCAAAGAATTAAAGAAACCGACTATAAACGAATAGTGGGACATCTTGGTTTAACATGTTGAATTAGACACGATATTACTCGATGTTCTTCGTTATAATCAATTTTATTATTGTGTCTCGACCCGACCTTTACAGGTTCGGTCAAGTTTCTTCTTTATTGGCCCGTTGTGATAATAAAAAAAATTTGCCCCCTCTCCGAAAATATTCTGGCTCCGCCCTTCGTTATGATACTACAGTCGTTTTAGGTGAAAGTGAAACAAAGCAACCGAAAGAATTAAATTTCATCAAATAATTTAATAAACGTGCAAGTGAAGAAAGTATTGCATGAACTGATCAATGAATGAAAATTTATATTCTTTCACCGACTAGCATGTTAAGACTTTAATTGTGTTAAAGGATTGAGAGGTAAAATTTTAAATTATTTAAAAGACATTAAGGCATGACGTAAGAATTGAAGGATGTATAGTTAAAAGAAGTAAAGAACGAAAGTAAAATATCAAAGATTCAAAGGTGAAGATAACAAATCAAACTTTAAACTTTAAGGCCCCGTTTGGTTCGTTGTAATCGGACATAATTTGATGTAATTGTAATTTGATTATATTACGAAGTGTGTTTAGTTTACATGAGTGAGGATTCAGTGAGAAGAAAACTTAAAATGAGAAGAATGAGAAATAACTATAACCGCATATTTGAGATGCATCGACTTGAATTAGATGTATCTCTATTCATTTAGATGCACCACAATTAGTTTCAAAGGTGATTTTGAAGTGAAAACGATGCAAAGTAGTACTATCAATAAATTTGACCCGCAGAGGAAGAAAAATACATAGGATTCGTCTAACTTGATGAAATGCATCTAATATATGTATATGCATCTAATTTTTAGCTAGAAAATATATTATGATGCATCTAAAAGATTAGAGATGCATCTAATTCAAACAAATGCATCTCTAATGTGTAGTTATAGTTATTTCCCATCCTTCTTATTTTAATGATTTTTCTCATTTGATCTTTAGTCTAGTTTACATAATGGATGTAATTGCAATTCAAATTACATTACATAGGCTGTTTGGTTTGCAATGTAATTATAATTCAATATTTCAAATTACATCAAGTGAGGGAATTCAAATTACATAGCAAGTTGGATGGAAAGTTTTGAATTGCGTTGTAATTCAGTATTTTATAATTCAAAGAATCAATATTTACAAAAAATATTATTATTATTATTATCAAAAAATATTTATTATTATTATTATTATTATTATTATTATTATTATTATTATTATTATTATTATTATTATTATTATTATTAATTTATTATAATTATAATAAAATTATATTATTATTATTATATTAATATTAATATTATTATATTAATTTTATTATTAATAATATTTTACTATTATTAATATTATACTTATTATTTAATAAATAATAATAATATTATTTTATTATTGTTATTATTTTATTAATAATATTAATATTTTATTATTTATTACTTATTAATATTAATATTTTATATTATTATTATTATTATTATTATTATTAAAAATATTATTATTCTTTATTATTATTATTATATATTATATTATATTATGATTTTATTCTAATAATAATTATTATTATAA
Organism: Artemisia argyi; assembly: GCA_030686995.1. NCBI lineage: Eukaryota > Viridiplantae > Streptophyta > Magnoliopsida > Asterales > Asteraceae > Artemisia > Artemisia argyi. Next base: position 18,519,938 of record CM060677.1, read on the forward strand.
TAAAATTATATTATTATTATTATATTAATATTAATATTATTATATTACTTTTATTATTAATAATATTTTATTATTACTAATATTATTATTATTATATTATTTATTGTTTAATAGGTAATAATAATATTAAATTATTTATTATTTAATTAATAATAATATTAGTTTTTATTATTATTAATATTTTATTAATAATATTAATACTTTATTATTATTATTATTATTATTATTATTATTATTATTATTTTCTGAATTACATTACGTTGCGAATCAACCAAACACAAAGACATATTTTATAAATTACAATTCCAACAGATTATAATTACAACACATTCTAATTTTTTAAATTACAATTTCTTCCAAAGATTACAATTCCTTCAAATTCATTCTGTGAACCAAACGCATAATTGTATCAATAGAATGATAGGAAAGTCTAATTTTGTCTTCTACGAAAAATGAAGTCATCTCATTAAATAATAGAAAGTCAAAAGTGAAATAATTTTGTCAACATTCAAGTTAAATTGCAAATTTAGTCATTAACGTTTTACAAAAATGCAAAAATGACACCGAGACAAAAAGACATACAAAAACATCATTAACGTTTAATTTTTTTTGCAAAAAACCATCGAGACTTAACTCTCGTTATTTTCCTCGTTAACTGCCATGTCATTGAGGGTAGTATTGTCTTTTACTACCTTTCCCGCCCAGCACCTCAATTGTCAGTGTTTTACAAATTTAGTCCTTTAAAGCAATAGTTTATATATGTGTTTCAATTTCTTCCATGAACATTAATTTCACAAGTAAAGATCTTGAGAATGATTAAGCTTTGGCAAAATCGCGCACGCAGTACCCCGATCCCTGATTTAGGAATCCTTTATGGTAAGCATACTCTGTTCAATTTTCGTGTTTTCCATTTAAACTTGTTATTGTTATTGGAAGTTATTGATGTTTTATGTGTTGCACAGATTTGAATGAAACCATCTTTACTTTGCAAATCCATCACAATGGTGAATTTACCTCACCACCAAGAAGAAGATATGTCTTTGGAGATACAGATTGGTTTGACGGAGTTCACTGTGACGTTTTCTCCATGGAGTTATTGGGCGAAATGTTACAGGATTTAGGTTACACGGAACGTACCCTGGTGTTTACTCACTTTAGGATACCTAGGGAGTCATTGGATGATGGTTTGCTACCACTAATGTCTGACAAAGATGCGAGGAGACTTGTGGAGTATGTTCCTATATTTAAAGAATTGGAGTTGTGTATTGAAACCGATGTTTCATTGGTAGAGTGTCAGATGATGGAGCGAATGATGACTAAGGGCAAGGGTGTGGATCATGATGTCAATGACGTTGTTGGAAAGGATCTTGATGGTGAGACTGAAAACAGTGGGAAATTACTATTGTTAGAGTGGCATAAGACAAGCCAACCTGAGAAGGCTGGACCTGTTTATGAGACTGATTTTGACGACTTCCTGCCAACATTTTGTGCGGAAAAAATGGTTGTGAATCATACAAAAAGGCTGAGTGATGATTTTCAATTCAGGAGGTTATTGGAAGAGATTGACCAAGAGTTTATGGTAGAGGATTCAAGTGAAGATTCCCTAGAGTCTACAGATGTGGTCGATTTTGATGATGTGTATTATGATGACACAAGTGATGGTGTTACTATTAGTGGAAAGGAAGGAGATCTTCACACTTGGATTAGTGATGAAGAGGTGGATCAAGGAATAGATGTTGAATGGCAAGATGATCCATACCATTTAGTTGATGTTCCTGAACCTGAAGAGCCTCTAGAGCCTCAAGAGACTCAAGAGATTAGTGACATGTTTGCTGAAATTGATCATGCATTTGATGAACTTGATGACGTAGTTGCAGCTGAAGAAGGAACACAGATGTATGCTATTTTTGCTAAACCAATTAGTTTTAGTTTGGTTCCACTTGTGGTTGTTGGCGAAGAAACGTTTGCAATTTTGGATTATGATGGTGTTGATGGTGATGATGGTGAACAAATAGTTTGTGACGGGGCTGTGATTCCAGATCATCTGTGTGTTGAAGTAGTTGGAGATGAGGGATTTATCTCAACGGTTGATGGAGATGTGATTACAGATAAAGTGGTTGCTAAACAGGGTGATGAGCCAGATGAAGTGCTTGCAATAAATGGAGTTGGGCAAGATGGAGTGCTTGCAGAGGAAAAGTTTGAAGACCAAGGAATGTAAATCAAGAGGAGAAGACTGATGGCTGACAAGAAAACTAAGGATGATGCTAAATAATGCTTATACTTTTATGTTTAGGTCAATAATCTGTTATACATCTGTTATGATGTTGTAGTGGAAGATTATAACATTATCTAGTTGTTTTATAATTTATCTACCGGTTGTGTAATAATTTACTAGGGTAAATGCTTGCATAACCTTTTCTCTAATCTAATGGAAGCCAACAAACTAGGTAATTTTGGGTAATTTTGTGCAACTGTGACATTCATTTGCAAAAGTCAAAGAGGATTGTCAATTTGGGCAATTCGAGTTAATTTGGTGCAACTATGACAATCATTTGCAAAAGTCAAACATGATTGTCAATTTGGGCAATTCGGGGTAATTGTGTGCAACTATGACATGTATATTCATTTGCAAAAGTCAAATAGGATTGTCAATTTGGGAAATTCGGGTTAATTTGGTGCAAGTGTGCAACTGTGACAATCATTTGCAAGAGTCAAACATGATTGTCAATTTGGGCAATTCGGCGTAATTGTGTGCAACTGTGACATGTATATTCATTTGCAAAAGTCAAATAGGATTGTCAATTTGCGCAATTCGGGGCAATTACTACGAAAAGATAACTACTATTAGCCAAAAGATAAGTTAAATTTACAACCATAGAGTTAACCATTCACCGAAAGATCGGTTACATATACCATTACAAACAAAAGACAAACATTCAAATACCAAACTAGATTAACTGCCACAAAATGGCCAAACACCATCCTCAAACCCAGCACCCTCCAACAGCGATGACACAAACCCATTGCCTTCAAATGGAACCATCACATTTCCGGCATCATCCATAGGTGGAGGCGGTAGCAAGCTCCGGTACTCCTGGTACTCCAGCGGAGCAAAAGTGGTGTCATAACCCGAAGTGGTGGTGGGGTTCATGACTTTTTGTCTTTTAGTGTTTTTTCGAGTACCACCTCCAACAGGGATGTTACGGAGAATGCCACCATGAGTCCAGTGTCTACGGCAGCTACCGCAAAAGTGACGTAGCTGTGAAGTGGTGCAGTTGTTGTAGAAACAGAAATTTATGTCTTGTGAATGACAATGTGGACATGGACATTGTTGTGGGAGTTGTTTCTTGGTGATGGTGATCATAGTTGATGTTTCTTGTTGTGTGCTGGTGGTGGTGGTTGTGGTTATGGGTGTGGTGATTATTGCGGTGTTTGGAGACTATGGTGGTGATGATTGCATTTTGAAGATCGTGTTTTTTTGGGGTTGTCGAGGAGTCGTGGTTTACAAGCTGTGGGTTGTAGGGGGTTTATGGGTGCGAAAATTTGAAGTTACTTTGCAAATTTAGCCATTGAGGTCATGTCGTGTTGATATCCAAACATAGAGCTGATTATGGCGGCAATTGAATTAGTACGAACAGTAAAAAGACAATACTACCCTCAATGACGTGGCATTTAACGAGAAAAATAACAAGAGTTAGGTCTCGGTGGCTTTTTTTTCAAAAAAAATGAAACGTTAATGGCGTTTTTGCATGCCTTTTTGTGCCGGTGTCATTTTTCATTTTTGCATAACGTTAGTGACTAAATTTGCAATTTACCCTTTTATTCAACAATGCTTGTTATGAAAGGATTTTAAAATTTGATCAATACTTGTAACCGTCATATTAATGATCAAATAAGTGTTTAATGGGGAAAACAAAATGGGTAACCAACATACCAATACTTGTAACATATGAAACTGGAAAAAATTATTGATACACATTATAATTGTCTATGAAATCTTAATATAAAAAGAACACATGGTTTATGAAAGAATAAAAAAAACTACAACATATACTACTTATACTTCACATACAATATATTCAGCAACGCGCCGGTACCCGTCTATCTATACTACATATAATAGAGGGATGACTTTCTCTCCAAAATTTTCAGACTTACAAGTAATTAAGCATAGTGTACACAACTTTAATGCACATAATTTTTAGACTTTTAAGAAAATAAGCATAGTGTACAACACTTTATTGCATATATAAAAAAAAGAAAACACTACATTAATGCTATTAAAGGGGTGATTTAATGCACATACAATTAACACAACATTTAAATCACCCTTTTACTAAAATGTATAAACATTTTAACACAATGTACAATCTAATCCTAAGCCAAACACTTAAAAATAGTTGACCTCAAACCTAAATTAGTCGTCCTTGGTCGAATAGTAAAAAAAAATGTCTACTCCTATTCTAAACAACAACCCCACAGCATCACCAACAAACAAATTTATAACCCCATCGATCTAAATGACATCTTAGGTTTCATTTGAAGAACAAATCTTTAAAGATCTCTATAACCCATCTCGATCTATGGAAATAACAAGACCCATAAACACAAGTTCTTTCTTATATTCGGTCAAAGAAACACATCATCGATCTCCATAACCCATTTATCCTTTCTTTCTTTCAGTCAAAGAAACACAAGAGCAAAAGGAAAATACCTACCAGAGACCTTATTATGAAATCTTGAAGCGAAAAAGAAGCATAAGGGTAGCTATTGTGGTATTCGTGTTTAAACTTCGAGTATTTTTTTGGTTCATTTAAGAATAAAGAGGATAAAGAGTGTGTTTGTAGTTCGATTCTAGGCAAAAGAATTAAAAGAGATGAATTCTTGTTGGTTGTTGTGTATGATTTGATGAAGGTGTTATCTTTTGATGAGAAAATTGTGATACGAGTTGTGTGGCTGCAAGTGATAAATGGGATTAGGGTTAAGAAAACTTAGGTGTGTTAGATGGGCTTTTGGAATAAATGCGCTTGATAGGCGTGTCTTAAATTTTTCGTAACAAAATGATACTCCTTCCGTTCCAAAATTATTGTCCACGTTTGACTATTTCGGTCTATCCCTTTTAATTTTGACCTTAAGTATTTTTGATTGTGTTAGGTAATACTTGATGCAAAATATGTGAACGGATTGCTCTTTAAATGTATTTTTCATTGGTATAAATTTCTATTAAGTATTATATAACACAAACACAATATTTATGGTTAAAGATGAAAAAGAAAGACTTAAAAAGTCAAACATGGACAATAGTTTTGGGACGGAGGTAGTATTAAGTATTAACTATTAAAACAAATTAATGCAACTAATAAAAAACCCTCTACATAAACAATACAACCAATAAAATAAATGTTATAAATGATGAAAGCTACTAACTTTTCTGGTATAAATTATTTGACATGATACAAACCAACCATATGTTTTCGAATTTTAAAATCAATTGTTTTAACCAAATCATAATGACCCTTTAACTACTTTAATATTCTAAGCGTAATAACCATATTTTTTATACTTTTTTCTTTAGCGTTATTGATGAGACGAAAAGTGTATCGCTTATACGGGGTCATTTAAGCCCAAAGTCGAGATTATTTGATCAAATATTTCCCTAAATCCTTCCTTTTGTCATTTTAGGTACTTTGGAGAAGAAATCTAGAAAAGGGAGCATTTTGGACGTTTTTGGAGTGAAAAGTGAAGAAAACGGCAAAGTCTCCAAATCAAGCAGGAAATGGTACCTGACGGCGTCACGTATTGCAAGTGACGACGTCACATTATGGAAAAGAGGTGGATAAAAAGTATAACGAGACGCGCCAGAACGTTTTTGGGAAATAACACATGACGGCGTCACCAAGACCGTCAAGAGCAAATTACATGTGACGGCCATGAGAAGATTAACACATGACGGCGTTAGATCTGGATCTAGGCAATACGAGAAAAATATTGGCGGCGAGTTGACGGCGTCAGAGTCATAACGTGACGCCGTCAGACCTCAAAATCTATATATATTTTTCTAATTTTAATGTTTTAAGAGGAGAATTTTAGAGAGACTTTTGGGAGAACTTGTGGAGAAACCCTAGGTCAAATTTTATAGGGTTTTTCACCCTTTTATCATCTGTGTTCTAATAAATTTAAGTCTTCCAATAATCATTCAATATGTCTATGTGTTGTTTGATTCTATCTTATGCTTGTCTTTACTTTAACATGCTAGGCTAGGTTTCCTTTGTGTTTGCTTAGATGTAATGAAACCTAGCTATTGATTATTGGTTGGTTGTTTGTTATTAATTGTATTGGATGATTGATATCGATGTTTGGCTTAAGAAAACTAGCAGAATTCCAATTGGTAACATGCTTGAACGTCTTAAGAAACATGAATTGGATGTGTACTACGATTATTTGGTTATATTTAATGCATGAGTAACTACTAAGGAGGCCATGTTAGGAGCTAGTTTTCGGCTCGACATAGGAAGAGGTAGAAGCTTATAGAGTTAGGGAAGATCGTACACGGCCCTACGAATGGTATTAAGGAATATAACCTGTCATCCACGCAATTGTAACAAACTAATCAACTAGTAAAAGATAGCTAGGGAGTAGTGAAATCTAAGTAAACACGTTTCTCTTATTATTATTGTTTTTCTCCACATTTTTTTTCTTGTTATTTTATTTTCATTGCATTTGTAGTTAATTGGATTAGTTGACTAGCAACTAATTCCGCCTACTCTTTCAAAACCCGATATTTTTACTTGCTTTCTAAAAATCCATAAAAAAACAAAAATAATCATCCCTCACCTCTAGACCTAGTTTAATTAAGTTTTAATCCTAACGACACTATTCCTTATGGAGAACGATCAATCCTCCGTACTTGCCACTACACTATACTACATCAGTCAGGTACACTGCCTGGTGGGGATTGCAAGCCTCTTGAGATCCCTTGAGAGGTTAAACCTTTTGCGAGGGAGCAATCCCACGCATCAAGTTTTTGGCGCCGTTGCCCGGGAATAGTTATTGTTTAGGTTGAAATTTCTTTTTATTAGGTCTACTTGCTAGATTCCTTTCTAGTAAGATTTTTATTTTATTTTTATAGGTTTCTTTAGTCTATCTTTTTTCTGACCAACCCATTGCTTAAATCTTCCTTGGCCATCATGGTAAACGAAGATCTCTCTAATCTTAGAATCACTAGGAGTCGTAGTTCCATAAGAAATCTTGTTCCACCCTACGCAGAACCTGAAATGGAAATGCGTAGGCTAAGGTAATCTCTTCCAACATCCGAACCAATTGGCGCAATCATCAACTTTGATGAGGCTCTTTCTGAGGAAGACTCCGATCATCACCTTACACCCCCTAGCCCCCAATCCAATCAAGATATGGACACTCCAGAAATTCCTACCCCTAAGTGCCTTAAGGATTACTCCTCCTCGAACCCTCGCAGCTTTTCAAATGCTATTGTTTTTCCAAACGAATGCACCAATGGGGTCTTGCATGCAAACGATGTTTGGCTTGTCCAAAGTGTATTCAAGTTTCACGGGTTGAAAACTTAGTACCCAATCCAACATCTTAGGGATTTCTTGAAGATAGTGGACACCCTGCATACGGATAGGGCCACTAGAGACACGTCCCGATTACGGTTCTTTCCTTTTACTCTTCAAGAAAAAGCCAAAGATTGGTATGATAAACTTCCTTCTAAGTCCTTTTTTACATGGGAGCAACTCATCTCTAAATTTTATGAGAAGTTCTTCCCAGCAGGAAGAACCTCAACATTTAGGAACAAAATCCTCCATTTTCATAATGGAAAAGACGAACCCATCTATAAACCTTGGATTAGATTCAAGGATCTAATAAGACAAGTTCCCCATTATGGCATCGAGCTTTGGCTTCTTGTCCAAATTTCTACGATAATATCTCCCAAAACGACCAGAACGGAATCAATAATTCAATAAAAGGAAAAATAGCCAATCTAAGCGCTGAGGAAGGGTGGAATAGAATTGAGGAATATGCTCAAGATCAGGACGATACCTGGGATGAACCCGATTCAACTATAAGTATAACCAAGATCGTACAAACACCCTCTCCTGAGACCCGTCTGAGAAAGCTTCACGAAAAGGTATCATACCTAGCAAGGTCGCGAGCAACTAAACGGTTGTCAAACCCATACTTGATTTGCGATCACTGTGGGGGCCCGCATGAAGTGGAAGAATGTGGAGAAGAAACCACCACCGAACATGCGTGTTTGTCAAGCCATGACATCTTCGATGATCCTTCCCTTTTGACTTTTTACCAAAAGGATGATTTTACCCCTTGGGGAAATCTTGTAAGAAGAAAGGCGGGGGAAAAAGGTCCTGACTTCAAAATTAGGAGCACTTTTGAGGATGACCTTGGACACTTCACTCATGAAAAAGGTTTACTGTTAAAAGGGCTTGACGACCTCATCACCGATCAACAAAATGAAATAGAAAAATGGTTCCTAGAACTTAATGCTGCCCTTGATGGCCACAACGAGCCCCACGTGGACCAAAAAGACCCCTTGCTCGCTATTACCACCCGAGCCGGAACAACAACTAAGGATCCTCCTTATCCGAGCCAACACCCCGTCGCCATTGAGCCGGACGTTCTTCATGAAAAAGAAGGTAATGTGAGCGATGAGACTCCTGAGCAACCCCCTCAGATAACCTCCTCTCCACCTACTCCACCTAACCAACCCGTGAAGGTCCCATATCCGTCCCGCCTCAAGAATCAAAAGACTGAGAATGATAATAAAAGATTCTTGTCATACTTAAAGGATTCAGTAGTCACCATACCCCTCCTTGATGCATGTTATCATATGCCCAAATATAGTACATACTTCAAAAGACTACTCGCCAACAGAAAAAGGCTCGAGGGTCTTGTGACCCTAGGAGAAGAATGTTCGGTGGTGACCCAATGAGGACTACCAAAAAATGTGGACGACCCGGGAAGTTTCACCTTGCCCTGTTCCATAGGATCTCTATCGGTAAAGAATGCTCTAGCTGATTTAGGGGCAAGCATTAACCTCATGCTGTATTAATTCCATGTTCCTCAAATTGGGACACTCAGGATTGAAACCAACCCGTATGAACATCCAACTAGCCGATAGATCGGTCAAATACCCCTTAGTTATATGTGAGAACATGCTAGTTAAAGTAGGGAAGTTCAAATTTCCTGTTGACTTCGTAATCTTGGAGATAGAAGAAGATGACCTACTACCCATCATCCTAGGGAGACCGTTCCTTGCCACTGCTCGTGCCGTTATTGGTGTTCATGACGACAAGTTAACCTTACGGGTAGGAGCCGATAGCTTAACCTTTGATATTAAGGATACAATGAACCTTTCTCTCGAAGCGACTAACCGGCTGTATTTCATCTGAGAGGTCGATGAATTAACCGATGTCATTGACAATTGCGTTGATGAACAAGTCGAAGAAGGCTGGTTGCGGGACGAAGCTTTCCTTCCCATATTTGAGAAGGAAAAGACAGAGGGTGTTAGCGTAGTCTCCTTCTATTCCGGACGAGAAGTCGCTGAACCACTCGAGCTACGTAAGCCCGCAAATAAACATAAACCCTCCATCGTCGAACCACCTAAGTTAGAACTTAAGGAGCTCCCAAACTACCTAGAATACGCTTTCCTCCAGAGAGAAGATCAACTCCCGATAATCATAAATTGTGGAAAACTAGAAGGGGGGTTGAATAGTTTTATGTCCTTTTAAATTTATTACCAAAATTTTTTGTAGCTTATTAAAAACTTTCGATTCGATCTCAAGTGAATTCAAGTGACAACCAATATAAGCAATTCTAATCTAATAATGAAAGTATTGAAATGTAATGAAGAAAAGATAGAGTTAGAAAGATCAAACCACAACACACGAATTTATAGTGGTTCGGCTACAAGGACACCTTCCTTGCCCTACTCCACTCCCTGAGTACCACACTCGAGAGTTTTCTTCACTATGTCAACAAACTCCTTATGGTGGAGAAACCTTACACACCTTGGCTTACACGAGTTAACGACACTAAGCTAAATGTCGAGTTCTAATCGTAGCTAGAACCAATCTCACAACTTCTTCAAAGGCTTCACACCTTCACAACTTCTTCAAGACTTCACACCTTCTTCACACCTTGTCAACTTCACACCTTCTTCTATGCACAACTAAGTCACAACTTCTAAACTACTTTACAACACATCTAGTTTCTACAATCAACAAATTCACACAACACTTTTACAAATATCTAACACTACTACAATATGAAACTAGCTATTCACAACACTACTACAATTAGATGGATGTAGAGGAGTGTTCTTCTTCTTGCACTTGAGTGGATGAAGCTTTGGATCACTTGGAAACAAAGACTTATGAATTATATGATCAAAGGATTTTAGATCTAGAAATGGAGGTTGGATCAAAAAGTTTATAGTGCAAAAAGGTGAGAAAAATATGTGAAATGATCCAATATTTATAGGGCCAGAAAAGACTGTTCTGGAGCGTGCCGGTCCCCTTAATTAGGGGGCGGTCCCCTGAATGATTAAGGGGGCCGCCTAGTAAAATTAAGGGGGCCGCCCTCCTGAACGTTGGAAAAGTTTTTCTGGATAAAATTTGCCCTTTTTGGTTGGAAATTTGAAATCATATCTTTGTAGTTTAATATAGCATTACCAAAAATGATTTACAAATATATATAAAATGTTTATATCATTTTATAAGATGTTATGTCTTAAGACAAAATTTCCTTTGATCATGTAATGCATAAGATGCTTAGTTTATGCATACCTTAAGTGATATTAGATGTATAGGTAAATATTTGTTACCAAATACTTGTTTACGTCTTAATCTTGACTTAATTTGATTTGAGTTTTGTGATTATCAAAACATAGGTTTATTGAGAGATATTAATAACATTTTTAAACATTATTTATATCAACAATCTCCCCCTTTTTGATGATTACAAAACTTAAACTCATTAGCTCAAAAATTAGTTTTTAAACAAGTATTTTAGTGAGTTTATATTTACTTCTCCCCCTTTTTGTAGAATCAAAAAGGTTATGCCGACAATTTTCAAACGTGAAAATTTGACGGGAAGCTATCTCCCCCTTGATGTGTACTCCCTCTCGTTTGGGGGCACCAAGAGAACGAGCTATGGAATGCTTTGCAACACAAAAATATTAGAAGCACAAGTATATTCATGCAAACATATATTAGGTGATAAAAAGAAGTATGCATGGTTTAAAGAAAGCATTCATATAAAAGAAATGATTGTGTTAAGACACAACATACAAGTAGCAATATGGATTACAAGTAGAAAAGCTAGTACACAAATAAACAACTAGGAGAATATATGAAAACATATATTGAATTTCGTCTCTAAGGCCAAAGATGACGGTGCGGTTGTGGATACAACAAAGACAAGTATCCCCATGGGATTCAAGTAGCCTCCAAGGCACGGGATTGGCAAAGAATGGTGGTGTAATTGGTGGAGATGAAAGATGAGTATCAAGAGGTGTTATTGATGAAAGTGAGATGGTAAGATGGGTGGACATAGGTTCTTGTGTAGGAAGTGGTGATGATATTTGTGGTGACAAGTGTGAGTTGATGTAGTCATTGATTGATGAAGTTAAGGGTATGGAGGATGAGGAAGTTCCATGAGTGGAAGGTGTTTTAGATGGTGCATTGGGTGCACTAGGGGATGAGCATTTGGGTGGATGTGATGGGGTTTTATCTTCTTCATTTGTTAAGTCAATGAAGAGTTGTTTTGGGGGATGACCACAAGCTTTTGTTTCTTGGAGGCTTTGGAGTGTGAGGTGCTTGGTGGAGTCATGATGATTTAGATGATGAATGATGAGAAGAAGAATGATGATTATGGAGGGAACTTATAGTATGGAAATGGTTGTTTTAGGTATGTATTTGAAATGGTTGAATGAGATGCTAAAATCAGTTGGGTTAAAATGAGAAATGGTAGCTGATACTAGAGAAAGGGTTCACAAGATGCAAAAGAAAATAGTGAACCCAGTTCCAGATGGCCGGTCCCCTTAATTGTATGCTGGCCCCCTTAATTATTAAGGGGACCGCCTAGGGAATTAAGGGGGCCGCCCATCTGGTGTTTTCCCAGACGACCAGAAACCAAAAATTTGCAGAATTTAGTGATTTTTCAAGTGTGTTTTTCCAGCAAGCTCTATTAGAAGTATATACTCTAGTAATGATGATATATAAACATATATAAATAACCGAATTTGCATGCAAATTAACATATTATAATCCACATTGAAAAGAAGCATAGCATAACATTAAGATAGTAGCATGATAATAGTTAGAGTCTAAAAATCATTCAGGAGATAAACAAGAAATAACACAAGGATTTTCGAATTAATCGGACAAATAGCAAACCATACAAGTGTCTAATAGAACCAAATAATAACAAGTAGCAATATGTCAATATCTTCTACTTCTTCTTCTTTCCAAGCATCTTCCTAAACATCTTCCCAACGGATTTGAATCCTCCTCAAAGTTCTTCATGCATTTGTTGTTGACGGTTGATGATGGGCGTTTGACGAGTGAAGAGAAGCTCATCGGTACGTTCATGAGGAAGAGGAACTTGATACTCGGTATCATAAATATCGGAAAGATTTTCAACAAAGGTCGTGGGGGATGGAGTACTAACACGTGAGGTGTTTTCCTCCTCCTCACGATGAGATGTAGAACCACAAGGCCTAGAATACAAAGGAGCATGAGATTTTCCTTTGTCACTTCGAGAACGACGAGTACGAACACGAGTAAGTTGGTTCAAAGTAGGAAGGATATGAACGTAGTAATCTCGTTGAAGATGTGGGTAATGTTCCATAACATAACGATAAAGTCGTGTGAGGAACATACCATAAGGAAGATTTGCATTTGGGGTGTTTTTGGCGGACATGATTCGATGAATAAAAAGATAAGCCAAGTTGTATTGCTCTTCAGAAACTACATAATACAACATGTGGGTAATGCTCGCCATGACATGATCACGGTGACCATCCATACCAAACGCATTCTCGCGAATGAGTTCTTCCCACTTTTTCAAATCTTGGCTTAACTCTTTGAGGAGGATTTGATTTGCATGAATATCGACATTCTTCGACTTGATTACTCGACTAGTCGTACGACGTTCTAGTTCAAGCATTCGACGAATGTCTTTAGGACTAGGAATCTCAGAATAGTAGGGGCCATCCTGAGGACTATTTCTTTCAAGAGAAGAATGATCCCATTCATTTGAGAAAACGGCTTGGCCATTGAATTGGATTCTAAGAATTTGTCCAAATTGAGCAAGAGTAAGAGTGATGAATTGATTTTGAATCATGAAGGAAATGAGGATATGACCATAGGGATCGTTTTGCACAGTCACTTGGCTATAGAAGTCGAGGATAAAACGAGGAATGATTGGTTCGTTGATTTGGAAAAGACATTCAAAACGAATATTGGAGAACATTCGTTCTGTTTGATCATTTTCATAGAAAGATGGATCGACAATTCTTCCTTCGTGAATGTTTCTATTTTCAATAGGACGATAGAAACATGCAGCTGAAGGAGACATGCCGGGAGTAGAAGAGACATTTGGAATGTATTGTTTTGTTTTGGAGACATCACCAACCGCGGTCTTAGGCATTTTCACCTAAACAATATAACAACACAAATAAAATTAATATAAAAACAACTATCATGCATATGTTTTATATATATATATATATATATATATATATATATATATATATATATAAATATATATATATATATATATATATGCAATATATGTGGAACGAAATTCTACTTCGACAAAAAAAAAATATTCAATGAAGTAGTTTCGTAATGTTCCTTTTTATTTTGATTTTAAACTCGTTTATAATATATGATATCAAAGAGTATGATATCATAATTCATTTCGAAGTAAGGCTAGATATATATTAGATTATATATCTTCCATTTCATAAGAGTTTGACACAACATAAGCTTGTTTAGAAGATTAAAATGCGAATTTTAGTTTTCAAAAATATCATTTTCGAGATAAACCAAACGCTCCCTTAACTAGATAAAAACATCCTAAAACATCAATATATATATATATATATATATATATATATATATATATATATATATATTGATTATATATCTTAATGACGTCTATTGATTCTAGTAGTATTAACAAATTTTATGAACTAGTTTTAAGTTTCAAATAACTACATATAGTTATAGTTTGTTCATGAACCAAACGCCCATGTTATCTTCATGAACCATTTTATAACGAATTGAAAAGTATGTTTTGATTGTTTATAACATTAAAACAATGTAATGTAGTAAGTTTTAAATAGTTTTTAAGAGTTATATCAACAATGTGCCTTTTGAAAAATAAAATTCAACAAGGGTTTATGGGCGATTAATGATTTTGACAAAATGATATGTTATACTAAATTTGAGTTGCAATACATCATCCTAATCCTATGGGAAGCATTTGGTAGTTCAATTTCTAGCTTCTATTTCACTAAAATTTGAATTAAAATAAATTTTAATAAAATGCATAATTATTGATTAGACACCAAATCGAATGAAATGTGATGAAATGCATGTTGGAAAACTTACAAAAGATGTTGTTATATATTTGGTTAACATTTGCCCCATGCGAAACAACCCCGGATTGGTGATATGGTGGAGGATTTTGATGGTTTTGGGTGTTTTGGTTCGTACTCAGCAGTAATGGGGAAGAGATGAATGAGCAAATGGAGTGTTTGGGAATGAAAATAAGGTGGAAAACGTATTTGGAAGTGTCAGATGGCCGATCTCCTTAAACATTAAGGGACCGCCCTCAATAACAAGCCGGTCCCCTTAATCTTTAAGGGGGCCGCCTTTGAAATTTTTGAAATTTCGCGGAATTAGTTTCTGGAATAAATATATTTATACGTATATAATTAGATTTACAATATATCAAAAATACGTAAACGTTTATTGGCACGATGATAAGATACTTAACGATTTTTAATTACCGTTTCGATAATTAAAATGTACCTTTGACAATTTTGGATAAAATGATCAAAGTGTTAAGTTGATGAGGGGTTTGAGGTGTGTTAGGAAATATGTGAATAAGTGTATATATATATATATATATATATATATATATATATATATATATATATATATATATATATATATATATATATATATATATATATATATATATATATATATATATATGTGAGTGAAAGAAGGGTTGATGAGTGAGGTTTGAAAGATAATAGCGGAGATAGGATATAGTCGGCGAGAGGAGTTTGTTTCATCCATAGTGTTCACGTGCGAAGGCGTTCTTGCATGATAAAAGTCCACTTGACTCATATCCCTTCATCATCACGAGTCTTCTAAAAGAGGACTTAATAGGATAACGCGAGGGGGGAAGGAAAGGGTTCGATAATGAATAATTTCCTGGAGTCCTAGAAAGTCAACTAATGACGTATCTAGGTTATGTGCAAGTATATATATATATATATATATATATATATATATATATATATATATATATATATATATATATATATATATATATATATATATATATAATATACTAAGTATAAGAGTATATATATATGATCGAACAAATAGAGAGAAATAACAAGCTATATCAATGCAAACAATGTAATCAAATAACGCATATTTATCTAAGCATGGCAATGAGTTATGAAAGAATGGCGTACCCGGTGGTCTTCAAAATCATCAAGATGACATATAGACTTTGAAAAAGTCTATGTTGAAAGAAACTTCAAGATTGCCTCAAGGAATGTTCATCTAGCCATTTGATCCCCATTGTTTCTTTGGTCCAAAGTTGTTTGGTCCAAACATGTTTAACATTTGACTAGGATGCATGAAAGGTGGTAGTATACCCCAAGGATTGTAGCTTTGTTGGTAGTTTCACATTTGATTACTATTGTTATTATAGTTTTGCCTATTTTGGTTTCTTCTTGGTTGAGATGTTTTAGACCTAGGATTAGAATTATTTGGTTTTCTAGGTGGTGGTGTTTTAGATCTTGTCTTAGGTTTAGAAGATCCTGCCTCATTTTCTAAAGACGATTTATAGAAAACTTTTACTTCTTCATTGTTGGCAAGAGGTATTTTTCTATCATTAATAAGTATATACTTAGGATTAGATTTTAGAGATTTTTGTTCATTAGGTTCATTTTCGAATTTGACATTTTTAATATCACTTGTTGAAGCTTCATTTGAATTATATCCTAAACAGGTTTTATCTCCGGATGTTCTTTGAATACTTATTATTTTACTAAGTGAGTGACTACTATTTTCGAATTTATCAAGTTTGCGAATTTCTTCCCTAAGTATTTCGTTTTCACCTTTAAGCTCTTGACGTGATTTACATTCTTCAAAAATTTCTTTACCTTTTTCAAGTTGATGTATTTTAATTTTTAGTTCTAGTACTTCATTTTCCAATTGATTGTTTATGTATTTTAGTGATTTGTTTTTGGCCATTACTAGTTGTCCTAATTTGCATAGCCTATTATATTCATTATCTAGATCTTTTTCATCTAATGATAAGCTTTCATCACTAAAATATTCGGTTTCGAAACGTACCTCATTTGATGTATTCGCCATAAGGCACTTCTCTTCTTTTGTCGTTTCTTTCTCATCTTCATCACTATCACTCCAAGCGCCTCCAACAAAAGCTCTTTGATTTTGATCTCTTGTCATCATTGGACATTTTCCAATGAGGTGATTTGGATCACCACATTTGAAACATTTCCTTTCAATCTTGTTGTTTTTGTCATCCTTACTCTTTTGAAATGTTTTCTTTTCATCATGCGGTTGTCTTACGAATCTTCCTCGCCTTTTGAAGAATTTCTTGAAATCTCTTACGGCTATGGCGTATTCTTCGTCATCACTTTCGGAAGATGAGCTATCTTCGATACTAGATTCCTTTCTAGCTTTCAAGGCGATTGACTTGCTTTGCTCTCGTTTTTCTTTGACCATTTCGGAATCCTTCTTAATAATAACTTCGTAAACTTTTAGATTTCCAATTAATTTATCAAGTTGCAATGTTGACAAATTCTTTGATTCTTCAATCGCCGTCACTTTAGCTCGCCATTTTGGATGAAGAGCCCTAAGAAACTTCCTAACAAAATTCTTACTAGAAAAATTCTCATCAAGTACTTTTAAACTTGTGATGATAGTGTTAAATCTAGCAAAAGGCTTATCAATTGATTCCTCTTCCGGAATCGTGAATTGCTCATATTGTTGAACAAGTAGATCTATCTTATTATCTTTGACTTGACTATTACCTTGGTGAGTTATTAGTAAAGAGTTCCAAATTTCTTTTGCGGTTTCACACATAAAGATCCTTTCGTACTCTTTACGTGATAGCGCATTATAAATAACCATTTTTGCTTCATTATTTTTAGCAACTTTTCTTTTTAAATCATTATTTTGTTTTTCAAAAGGTACGATTTCATCTTTCTTTGTTTCGGGGTTATTTTGAATAGGTAAAAAATCACCATTAGTAATAACATGCCAAAGATCTAGATCTTTTGACTTCACATAAGTTTCGAATCGATTTTTCCAATATAAAAATCCATCACTTTCAAATAGTGGTGGTCTTTGCATAGATTGCCCTTCTAAATATTTTTCAGATTCCATAGATCGTTACAAGTTTTAAAATACGATATATTTTAAAGATCTTGCTAGACGTGGCTCCTGATACCAATTGTGGAAAACTAGAAGGGGGTTGAATAGTTTTATGTCATTTTAAATTTATTACCAAAATATTTTGTAGCTTATTAAAAACTTTCGATTCGATCTCAAGTGAATTCAAGTGACAACCAATATAAGCAATTCTAATCTAATAATGAAAGTATTGAAATGTAATGAAGAAAAGATAGAGTTAGAAAGATCAAACCACAACACGCGAATTTATAGTGGTTCGGCTACAAGGACACCTTCCTTGCCCTACTCCATTCCCCGAGTACCACACTCGAGAGTTTTCTTCACTATGTCAACAAACTCCTTATGGTGGAGAAACCTTACACACCTTGGCTTACACGAGTTAACGACACTAAGCTAAATGTCGATTTCTAATCGTAGCTAGAACCAATCTCACAACTTCTTCAAAGGCTTCACACCTTCACAACTTCTTCAAGACTTCACACCTTCTTCACACCTTGTCAACTTCACACCTTCTTCTATGCACAACTAAGTCACAACTTCTAAACTACTTTACAACACACCTAGTTTCTACAATCAACAAATTCACACAACACTTTTACAAATATCTAACACTACTACAATATGAAACTAGCTATTCACAACACTACTACAATTAGATGGATGTAGAGGAGTATTCTTCTTCTTGCACTTGAGTGGATGAAGCTTTGGATCACTTGGAAACAAAGACTTATGAATTATATGATCAAAGGATTTTAGATCTAGAAATGGAGGTTGGATCAGAAAGTTTATAGAGCAAAAAGGTGAGAAAAATATGTGAAATGATCCAATATTTATAGGGCCAGAAAATACTGTTCTGGAGCGTGCCGGTCCCCTTAATTAGGGGGCGGTCCCCTGAATGATTAAGGGGGCCGCCTAGTAAAATTAAGGGGGCCGCCCTCCTGAACGTTGGAAAAGTTTTTCTGGATAAAATTTGCCCTTTTTGGTTGGAAATTTGAAATCATATCTTTGTAGTTTAATATAGCATTACCAAAAATGATTTACAAATATATATAAAATGTTTATATCATTTTATAAGATGTTATGTCTTAAGACAAAATTTCATTTGATCATGTAATGCATAAGATGCTTAGTTTATGCATACCTTAAGTGATATTAGATGTAGAGGTAAATATTTGTTACCAAATACTTGTTTACGTCTTAATCTTGATTTAATTTGATTTGAGTTTTGTGATTATCAAAACATAGGTTTATTGAGAGATATTAATAACATTTTTAAACATTATTTATATCAACATAAACTCTTCCCTTGAAGGTGGACAAAAAGATAAACTCCTAGGGGTCTTAAAAAAACATAAAGGGGTCATTGCATGGAGTGTAGCCGACATTAAGGGAATCGACTCGACCTTTTGCACGCATAAAATCCTCATGGAATAGAATTATAAGCCAACCGGGCAACCCCAGAGGCGAGTAAATCCCAATATCAAGGAAGTTGTGAAAAAAGAAGTCATCAAACTCTTGGATGCAGGGCTAATCTACCCAATTTCAGATAGTCCGTGGTTTAGTCCTGTACAGGTTGTACCAAAGAAGGGAGGGATAACAGTGGTAAAAAATGACAACGATAAGTTAATACCCCAAAGGACAATCACTAGTTGGCGTGTGTGCATCGATTATAGGAAGTTAAATGATGCAACCCGAAAGGATCACTTTCCTCTCCCATTTATAGATCAAATGTTGGAAAGATTAGCAGGGCATGAGTACTACTGTTTCTTAGATGGGTTGTCAGGGTATTTCCAAATCCCCATCGCCCCCGAGGACCAGGAAAAGACCACGTTTACATGCCCTTATGGGACATTCGCTTATAAGAGGATGCCTTTCGGGTTATGTAACGTGATAAAGCGAAAAGTTTACCGCTTTTGGGGGGGTCATTTAAGGCCAAAGTCGAGATTATTTGATCAAATATTGCCCTAAATCGTTCATTTTGTCATTTTAGGTACTCTTGAGAGGAATTTTACAAAAGGAAGCATTTTGGACGTTTTTGGAGCCAAAAAGTGAAGAAAACGATAAAGTCTCGAAAGCATGCTGGAAATTGCACTTGACGACATCACATGGTACTAGTGATGGTGTCATGAGTTGACAAAAGGGTGGATAAATCAATTACACATGACGCGCTAGAATGTTTTGTGAAGGGCTCGTGACGGTGTCACGTACAAATTTGTCAAGGCCATCAAGAGTAACTGCAAAGTGTGACGGCCCAGAACCCATAAAGAGTGACGGCTTCAGAAGTGGATCTAGGCAATACGAGTTTGTTTGGCGGCGAGTTGACGGCGTCAGATATTGCTTTTGACGCCGTCAGAAGACAAAATCTATATATAGTTTTCTAGTTTTGATTCATTGTGTGCAACTTTGAGGGAATAAAACCCTAGACGAATTTTACAGCTTTTTCAAGGGTTTCAACCCTTGTTTCTTCCATGCTTAATTGAAGATAAGTACTTTACCAAATCATTCAATATGTCTATGTGTTGTTTGATTATATCTTACTCTTGTCTTCTCTTTAACATGCTAGGTTAGGTTTTCTTCGTGTTTGCTTAGATGTAATGAAACTTAGATATTGATTATGGGTTGATTGTTTGTTTATAATTGTTGTGGATGAATGAATTCGATGTTAGGCTTAAGAAAATTGGCAGACTTCCAATTGGTAACTTGCTTGAACGTCTTAAGAAACATGATCGGAAGTGTACTACGATATTTTGGTTGTATTTAATGCGTATGTAACAGCTAATGAGGCCATGTTAGGAGCTAGTAGTCGGATCGATATAGGAAAAGGTAGAAACTTATAGAGTTAGGGAAGATCGTACGCAGCCCTAGGACTGGTATTAAGGAATATAACCCGTCATCCATGCAAGTGTAACAAGCTAATCAACCGGTAAAAGATATCTAGGGAGTAATGAAATCTAAGTAAACACATTTTCTCTTATTATTGTTTACACCACACATTAGTTTAAGTTTATTTTATTTTATTTTGATTGCATCTTTAGTTAATTGGGTTAGTTGACTAGCAACTAATTCCGCCTACTCCTTCAAAACCCGATAGTTTACTTACTTTTATAAAAATACAAAAAGAATCATCTCTCACCTTTAGAACTAGTTTAGTAGACTTTTAACCCTAGCGAACACTATTCTTTGAGTTGAACGATCAATCCCCCGGTACTTGTCACTATACTATACTAAAACGAACAGGTACACTGCCTGGTGGGGATTGCAAGCTTCTCAAGATCCCTTGAGAGGTAAAACCTTTTGCGAGGGTGCAATTCCACGCATCAAGTTTTTGGCGCCGCAGTCAGGCGAATAGTTATTGTCTAGGTTAAATTTTCTTTTTATTAGGTCTACTTGCTAGATTCATTTCTAGTAAGATTTTTATTTTATTTTTATAGGTTTCTTTAGTCTATCTTTTTCTTCGTTCCTTTGTTTATAACCTTTGCCATCCGCCATCATTGAAGGTGATAATCTCTTTGATCCCATCAACCCACCACAACAAAACCACCCACAAAACCCACCACTACCAAACCAACCTCCTAGACCCCGAACCTTAGGAGAGTACTCCCGTCCTAGCCACCAAGGCTATCGAAACACAAATGAGCTCACTCAAGGAGCTAATGTGTCTCCCTTGCGATCCGACACCATCCGGTTGGTGCAAAGCGGATGTGCATTCCATGGACTTCGTTCTGAAGATCCTAATCAACATCTCAAGGATTTCCTCAAAATAGTAGATTCCATAAACCTTGATGTTGGAACTCGAGAGACGACCCGATTGTGTCTCTTCCAATTCTCTCTACGTGACCAAGCTAGTCAATGGCTTGAGCATTTACCCATGGGATCCATCACCTCTTGGGATGATCTCAAAACTCGTTTCCTTGCTCAATTTTTCCCACCGGGGAGAACTACTAAGCTTAGAAATGATATCTTGATATTCCAACAACGTCAAGGTGAAACTCTCTATGAAGCATGGACTCATTTCAAGGACTTACTCCAAAAAGTCCCTCATCATGGCATATATCTTTAGCTCCAAGTCCAAATTTTCTACGACCATATCGATTTCTCCACAAGGCGAACCATTGACCACTCGGCCGGTGGCAGGCTTCGTGATCTAAGTGCGGAAGAATCATGGGAACTCATAGAAGATCTTGCTCTCTATGACAACGAAAGTTGGAATGATCCCCGTGATTTGAATAAAACGGGCAAGGCAATATCTTTGCCTTCGAACAATTCAAGCACTCCCGACCGTAGGATCATGGAACTTGAAGACCAAGTCAAGTTTCTCATGAAATCCTACGAAGCTCCTAAACCTTCAAGCCAAGTGAACAAAATCACTTTTTCGTACGAATTATGTAGTGGTCCCCATGACACTCGTGATTGCATGGAACTCCCCGAACAAGCTTTCGCGGATTATGCATCCTCGCGTACCGACGAAGCGGGAGACAAGTGGTACACTTTCAAACCCGAGCAAAACCCTTACGGTGATTCGTACAACCCCTCTTGGAAAAATCACCCGAACCTTAGGTGGAAACAAAACCAAAACATGCCCCAAAACAATATTAAATGAACATGTATATTAGTATTTGTTTGAGTCAAAGGCTTGTATCGAGTCATAATGATGTTTTGCAGGAAATTCCAGGAATTAAGGCATAAGTTTTTTCAGAAATTTTCCGGAAACTTAACATGAGATTTCTGTCAGAACCCTATAACGACGTCAGGAGTAAAAATATGGAAATTTTGCAAGTTTTGTTTTTCTAACTGAGTCTTGAGGTTTTTGTTAATTCTTTAGTTTTATAAATTCCAGGAAATCTACAAACATTCATTCTACAAGCATTATATCCTTATATATATAGATTGCCGCCGATTTTACGTGAGGTTGCCATGATTGTTTTCTCATGTTTAATAGGTTATATTAGACAGGAAGATTTATTATTTCAGAAGGGAAGCTTTCAACGTTCATTTTCTTGGAGGAGGATTTAACCATGTTATCCATTTATCCACATCGAACGAATCAGGGGAGTATTTGTTTTCATTCTCTTACCTTATTTACTTTTACATCCTTTTATTGAACATTGGGGACAATGTTCAGCCTAAGTGTAAGGGGATGGTAAATGATGATACTTTAGAGAATGCAATTGCACTTGAATTTGTTTGTTCAATGGTAGGTGTGTAATAAAACTAAGAGAAATACTTGTTAGGGCAATTTTAGCGCCAAATTTAAATTTTTTTACAACATTTAGGAGTGAATCTTTAGCCTTAATGAGCGTCTCATGGATAGGAGTTGTATCACAAAAACCGTACCACTCAAAAATTTTATCAAAAAAAAGGTAGTGACCATCCGAGTATTAGATTAATTGGCTAACGCGCAAGCGCTAGTGTATAACTTGGTGACCATCAGTTATGCAAGTAATGCGCCAGCGATCCAAGAAGTGCAGTAGTTAGCATCTATTAGTTGAGGCATCAAAGACTCGTACCGGCCTTCTACTAAGTGAGGTTCGCCACTAGACTTGTTAGGAGAAGCCTTAGAGCTTATGAGTGTACTGGTAGTACTTAGATTCTAGAACTTGCATTAGTGATGCATCCCGAGACCGTTAGTGAGACAACATTCACGTAGTAGGATTTACTACATGATAAGAGGCAATAGGATCACCCTTGTGTTAAACCCGTATCATAATTACTTGACCATTTAAGTCAATTACCTTGACTAGTAAGTCTCCCACACCTTTGCGATATACTCATTTTTAGTACACGCATCAAGTTTTTGGCTCCGCAGCCCAGCGAATAGTTATTGTCTAGGTTAAATTTTCTTTTTATTAGGTCTACTTGCTAGATTCCTTTCTAGTAAGATTTTTATTTTATTTTTATAGGTGTCTTTAGTCTATCTTTTTCTTCGTTCCTTAGTTCATAACCTTTGCCATCCGCCATCATTGGAGGTGATAATTCTTTGATCCCATCAACCCACCACAACAAAACCACCCACAAAACACACCACTACCAAACCAACCTCCTAGACCCCGAACCTTAGGAGAGTACTCCCGTCCTAGCCACCAAGGCTATCGAAACACAAATGAGCTCACTCAAGGAGCTAATGTGTCTCCCTTGCGATCCGACACCATCCGGTTGGTGTAAAGCGGATGTGCATTCCATGGACTTCGTTCTGAAGATCCTAATCAACATCTCAAGGATTTCCTCAAAATAGTAGATTCCATAAACCTTGATGTTGGAACTCGAGAGACGACCCGATTGCGTCTCTTCCAATTCTCTCTACGTGACCAAGCTAGTCAATGGCTTAAGCGTTTACCCGTGGGATCCATCACCTCTTGGGATGATCTCACAACTCGTTTCCTTGCTCAATTTTTCCCACCGGGGAGAACTACTAAGCTTAGAAATGATATCTTGATGTTCCAACAACGTCAAGGTGAAACTCTCTATGAAGCATGGACTCATTTCAAGGACTTACTCAAAAAAGTCCCTCATCATGGCATAGATCTTTAGCTCTAAGTCCAAATTTTCTACGACCATAACGATTTCTCCACAAGGTGAACCATTGACCAATCGGCCGGTGGCAAGCTTCGTGATCTAAGTACGGAAGAATCGTGGGAACTCATAGAAGATCTTGCTCTCTATGACAACGAAAGTTGGAATGATCCCCGTGATTTGAATAAAACGGTCAAGGCAATATCTTTGCCTTCGAACAATTCAAGCACTCCCGACCGTAGGATCATGGAACTTGAAGACCAAGTCAAGTTTCTCATGAAATCCTACGAAGCTCCTAAACCTTCAAGCCAAGTGAACAAAATCACTTCTTCGTACGAATTATGTTGTAGTCCCCACGACACTCGTGATTGCCTGGAACTCCCCGAACAAGCTTTCGCGGATTATGTATCCTCGCGTACCGACGGAGCGGGAGACAAGTGGTACACTTTCAAACCCGAGCAAAACCCTTACGGTGATTCGTACAACCCCTCTTGGAAAAATCACCCGAACCTTAGGTGGAAACAAAACCAAAACATGCCCCAAAACAATTCTTCCACTCCACCTAATCGTTATCAACCGAACGGTCCACCCTCTAACCGTACTTTTAACAACAATCCTTCCAACAACTATGGTAGTACCAATAATCTTGAAGGATTGATTTCCAAATTTATGGAATCTCAAGAAGCCCGCATAGCTAAGTTTGAATCTGAATTCAATCAACAACAAGCGGAGATGACTAATAAAATTGACAACTTGTTGAAAGCCCTCAACAACCAAGTGCTAACTACACCAAAGAAGGACACTAGGGACACTAGTAGCGGAACCCACATTAAGGAACCCTCATCATCTAAACACGCCCACTTTGTCAATGTAGTTACTATTAAGCCAGTCGATAATAATAGGGAAGAAAGTGATATGGATGAGATTAAGGAAGTTGTAAAGAAAAAGGAAGAGAAAGTTGAGGAGGTAGAAAATGTAGAGGAATACTTTGATAGGTTACCTCCCAAGGAAGAACAAGAATACCATAAGAATCTATTCGATGACCCCGAGACACCATACGTCCTTGGTTCACCAATCATCAAAGCGGGTGATCCCTCTAACATCAACATACCATGCAACATTGAGCATATGCATGTGTGGAAAGCCTACATCGATCTTAGATCTCCCATAAACATTATGACTAGGACCCATTACAATTGGGTAATGAAGAAGTAACTTGGATATAGAATGATGCCCAACACGAGTTGGATAAGTAACGTTGTGGGAAGAGTGAAAGGATTGCACGTCTTTGTAGGAAATTTCACTTATGTTACTGATTTTGTGATTGTAGAAGATATTCGTCCGGTAATAGATGGTTGCCTAAGTCAAGTAGTGTTCGGAAAGCCGTTTGTTGAGGCTTCTAAGATGAATTATGACCCGTCTCTAGGGATAGTTAGGTTTAAGGATGAGAATGATGAGATAGCTTACCAAATGCCCTATAAGATTGAATAATTTCGTCTTTTATCAAACATCGAAAAGGAAAATAAGCAAGCAGTCTACTATAGGAGTGATGAGGATAGATGTAGAGGAGTAGACTATGTCATGAACAAAATATTTGGTTTTTACAAGGAATGCTAGCAACTAGGTCCGGAATACAAAACCAAGATCGAGGATGACCTAAGAAACGGAACCGCTAACGAGGTCACGTAATAGCCCATGAATTTGAGTCTAGCTACAAGACTCGTAAATAAAGAAAAGCGCTTCTTGGGAGGCAACCCATGTTTTATTTGTTTTGTTTGTTTGTTTGTTTAATTTAATTTGTTTCCGTATGCATGCTTGATTTTTATTGTTTGTGGATCATGTTTCGTAACTAAATTATGAAAATGCTTTACCTTGTTGTTTGTCTTAACTTCATAAAAGGTATTTCGCAAAAGATAAGTGTAAGGGAAACCTAAATTTGTTTTTAAGAATGGAATTGAACATGACCCACAACAATATTAAATGAACATGTATATTAGTATTTGTTTGAGTCAAAGGCTTGTATCGAGTCATAATGATGTTTTGCAGGAAATTCCAGGAATTAAGGCATAAGTTTTTTCAGAAAATTTCCGGAAACTTAACATGAGATTTCTGTCAGAACCCTCTAACGACGTCAGGAGTAAAAATATGGAAATTTTGCAAGTTTTGTTTTTCTAACAGAGTCTTGAAGTTTTTGTTAATTCTTTAGTTTTATAAATTCCAGGAAATCTGCAAACATTCATTCTACAAGCATTATATCCTTATATATATAGATTGCCGCCGATTTTACGTGAGGTTGCCATGATTGTTTTCTCATGTTTAACAGGTTATATTGGACAGGAAGATTTATTATTTCAGAAGGGAAGCTTTCAACGTTCATTTTCTTGGAGGAGGATTTAACCATGTTATCCATTTATCCACATCGAACGAATCAGGGGAGTATTTGTTTTCATTCTCTTACCTTATTTACTTTTACATCCTTTTATTGAACATTGGGGACAATGTTCAGCCTAAGTGTAAGAGGAGGGTAAATGATGATACTTTAGAGAATGCAATTGCACTTGAGTTTGTTTGTTCAATGGTAGGTGTATAATAAAACTAAGAGAAATACTTGTTAGGGCAATTTTAGCGCCAAATTTAATTTTTTTTACAACATTTAGGAGTGAAGCTTTAGCCTTAATGAGCGTCTCATGGATAAGAGTTGTATCACAAAAACTGTACCACTCAAAAATTTTATCAAAAAAAAAGGTAGTGACCATCCGAGTATTAGATTAATTGGCTAACGCGCAAGCGCTAGTGTATAACTTGGTGACCATCAGTTATGCAAGTAATGCGCCAGCGATCCAAGAAGTGCACTAGTTAGCATCTGTTAGTTGAGGCATGAAAGACTCGTACCGGCCTTCTACTAAGTGAGGTTCGCCACTAGACTTGTTAGGAGAAGCCTTAGAGCTTATGAGTGTACTGGTAGTACTTAGATTCTAGAACTTACATTAGTGATGCATCCCGAGACCGCTAGTGAGACAACATTCGTGTAGTAGGATTTACTACATGATAAGAGGCAATAGGATCACCCTTGTGTTAAACCCGTATCATAATTACTTGACCATTTAAGTCAATTACCTTGACTAGTAAGTCTCTCACACCTTTGCGATATACTCATTTTTAGTACACGATACCCCTAGTACACCCTTCCGAGCCTATATTTTCGTTTCTAACTTTAAGCATTTTACTTAAAGGAAGAATTTGTTTACAACCCACCCCAAATGTGCAACCAAATCGCGTTAGCCTTTCGTGTATGCACTCATCTTTAGTGCAGTATTGTTATATGTTTAAACCCTTAGTTAATTGTCTAATTGATTACATGGTTGCTAAGTCGAGTCATATCTTGTACATATTGTTTTGGGACAATTGGGACTCATGGGTAAAGTACCAGTGTTATGGAGTAATGGGGAAGAACATCATATATTACCCCCATATGTGCGTTAATCTAAAAAAGTACTCCAAGTGTTTTGATTATCTTGGTTCGAGTCATTAGAATAGTTTATTGTAAAGTATGTAAAAGTTCAAGTGTAAGGGGAATGCAAATTCCCTATGATGTATTATTTTGGATGGTAGGGTAAGAGTGTGTGAAAAAAAACGAAAAAAAAAACATACGGACTACCACCCCGTTTTCTTTTATGTTTTATTAGTTTTTGATTAGCTTAAGTCGAGTCGAGTCTTGGCTTAGCAACGCCACATTGTACATGTAATTGACTAAGATGATTAACTCGCCACCAGTAAATATTTCCTTTATCCAACAAAACCGTGTTTATCCTATCCCTACACCTCATGTTATAACCCTTTAAAATACCTCTTTGATAGTTTATCCTAGGTGCTTACGCCAAGTGGTGGAGGTTTGATCCTTTCCCAAATCAAAGGAATCTATTTGCTATGACATGTAGTGAGAGATGTTTTCCATTTCCATATTGTGATATATACTTTTATTACACCAGAGAGATGTGAGTATCTAAACACTATTTGTGAGGTGCTAGTGTATAATTTCCGTGCTTGTTTTTGGTTGAAGTGGAACGATTATTTGTTGTAATTACTTTTATATTAGTGTTAAATGACCTCTAACTTGTATTTTGATTAGAATAAAAGCGCATTTTCTTTAGTACAAGCAAATCTCAAGTGTAAGGGTATTTGATGAAGCGAAAAGTGTACCGCTTTTGGGTGGTCATTTAAGGCCAAAGTCGAGATTATTTGATCAAGTATTGCCCTAAATCGTTCCTTTTGTCATTTTAGGTACTTTTAAGAGGAATTTTACAAAAGGAAGCATTTTGGACGTTTTTTGAGCGAAAAAGTGAAGAAAACGACAAAGTCTCAAAACCATGCTGGAAATTGCACTTGATGGCGTCACAAGGTACTAGTGACGGCGTCATGAGTTGACAAAAGGGTGACGTGACGCGCCAGAATGTTTTGTGAAGGGCTCGTGACGACGTCACGTACAAATTTGTCAAGGCCACCAAGAGTAACTGCAAAGAGTGACGACCCAGAACCCATAAAGAGTGACGGCGTCAGAAGTGGATCTAGGCAATACGAGTTTGCTTTGGCTGTGAGTTGACGGCGTCAGATATTGCTCTTGACGCTGTTAGAAGAAAAAATCTATATATAGTTTTCTAGTTTTCATTCATTGTGTGCAACTTTGAGGGAATAAAACCCTAGACGAATTTTACAGCTTTTTCAAGGGTTTCAACCCTTGTTTCTTCCATGCTTAATTGAAGATAAGTACTTTACCAAATCATTCAATATGTCTATGTGTTGTTTGATTATATCTTACGCTTGTCTTCTCTTTAACATGCTAGGCTACGTTTTCTTTCGTGTTTTCTTGGATGTAATGAAACTTAGATATTGATTATGGGTTGATTGTTTGTTTATAATTGTTGTGGATGAATGAATTCGATGTTAGGCTTAAGAAAACTGGCAAACTTCCAATTGATAACTTCCTTGAACGTCTTAAGAAACATGATCAAAGGTGTACTACGATATTTTGGTTGTATTTAATGCGTAGGTAACTACTAATGAGGCCATGTTAGGAGCTAGTAGTCGGCTTGACGTAGGAAGAGGTAGAAACTTATAGAGTTAGGCAAGATTGTACACAGCCCTACGAATGGTATTAAGGAATATAACCCGTCATCCATGCAATTGTAACAAACTAATCAACCTGTAAAAGATAGCTAAGGAGTAGTGAAATCTAAGTAAACACAATTTTCTCTCATTATTGTTTATACCACAAATTAGTTTAAGTTTAGTTTATTTTATTTTGATTGCATCTTTAGTTAATTGGGTTAGTTGACTGGCAACTAATTCTGCCCACTCCTTCCAAAACCGAGATTTTTAATTGCTTTCCTTAAAATATAAAAATACAAAAAGAATCATCATTCACCTCTACACCTAGTTTTAGTGAGTTTTAACCCTAGCGAACACTATTCTTTGAGTTGAACGATCAATCCCCAGGTACTTGTCACTATACTATACTACAACAAACAGGTACACTGCCTGGTGGGGATTGCAAGCTTCTCAAGATCCCTTGAGAGGTAAAACCTTTTGCGAGGGCGCAATTCCACGCATCATAACGCTCCTGCCACTTTTCAGCGATGCATGAGTGCAATCTTTCACTAGTTGATGGAAGACAACATGGAAGTCTTCATGGACGATTTCTCGGTCTTTGGAGACTCTTTCGATCACTGTCTTGCTAACCTCGAAAAAATGCTCAAACGTTGTGAGGAGACCAACTTGGTTCTAAATTGGTAAAAATGCCATTTTATGGTAAAAGAAGGGATTGTGCTTGGGCATAAAGTCTCAGGAAATGGAATTGAGGTGGAGCGAGCAAAAATTGAAGCTATATCTAAGCTACCTTATCAAACTACCGTTAAGGCAATACGTAGCTTCTTGGGTCACACTGGTTTCTATAGGAGATTCATTAAAAACTTCTCTAAAATAGCTCGGCCAATGACTCAGTTGCTTGTAAAGGATGCTTCGTTCGATTTCTCTTAAGAATGCAAGGGACTCACACAAGCCCCGATCATGGTTAGACCTAATTGGAAATTGCCCTTCGAAATCATGTGCTATGCCAGCGACTATGCTGTTAGAGCAGTATTAGGCCAAAGGCTTAACAAACACTTCCAGCCAATATACTACGCTAGCAAAACTATGAATCCTACTCAGGAAAACTATACCATCACTGAAAAGGAGCTATTGGCTGTGGTATTCGCTTTTGATAAATTTCGCCAATATCTTGTCCTTTCAAAAACAGTCATTTTTACAGATCATTTGGCTCTTCGATACCTTTTTTGCCAAGCAGGATGCTAAACCACGACTAATTCGTTGGATCTTGTTGTTGCAAGAGTTTGATGTTGAAATCCGTGATAAGAAGGGAGCAGAGAATCTAGCGGCTGATCATCTCTCTCGACTCGAAAATCCCAGCCTTAGCGAATCTGACAAGAGTGAGATTCGGGATTCATTCCCTGAAGAGCAGCTCATGTCAATAAATGATTCTGAACCTTGGTATGCAGATTATGCTAACTACCTGGCAAGCAGAATCTTTCTGGAATACATGAACAGACACGAAAGAAAAAGGTTCTTCGCTCAATTAAAATACTACTTTTGGGATGAACCTTTCTTGTTCCGTAGATGTCCTGATCAAGGATCAGGCGTTGTATTTTTGAAAAAGAGGCAATAAAGATCATGAAAGAATGTCATTCGGGCCCATCTGGGGGGCATCATGGAATGAACACTACTGCACGAAAATTTTTCGATGCATGATTCTATTGGCCTACGATATTACGTGATGTGAAGGGAATGATATAGGCATGCGACACATGTCAACGAGCCGGAAATATCTCCAGGAGGGATGAAGCACCTCAGAATTATATACAAGTTTGTGAGGTTTTCGATGTTTGGGGAATAGATTTTATGGGCCCCTTCCCATCTTCAGGGGGGAATGAATACATCTTAATGGCCATTGACATTGTCTCAAAATGGGTAGAGGCACAAACCCTTAGGACCAACGATGCTAGGGTAGTTATTCATTTCTTAAAAAAACTGTTTGCTAGGTTCGGCATTCCTGAAGCTCTAATTAGTGACAGGGGAACCTATTTCTGCAACGCACAAATGGAAAAGGTCATGAAAATATATGGAGTCTCCCGCCGGTTCTCCACCGCTTATCATCCTCAAACCAACGGTCAAGTAGAAAATACTAATAGAGCGATTAAGAGAATATTAGAAAAAACTGTCAATCAAAACAGAAAAGATTGGTCGTTTAAACTTGATGAAGCTCTATGGGCATTCCGAACTGCCTATAAAACACCTATTGGAACAACCCCATTCCGCATGGTCTATGGCACGGCATGTCACCTTCCAGTAGAGCTAAAACACAAGGCATATTGGGCATTTAAGGCTTGCAATTTGGATTATACGGTCGCTGGAATAAATAGGTTTTTGCAACTCCAGGAGATTGATGAATTGAGATTGGAAGCGTATAAATCATCCATTACATATAAAGAAAGGGCGAAAAGATGGCATGACCAACGAATTAAGATACCCAAGGAGTTCTCAAAGGAGACAAGGTTCTACTATATAGTTCTCGTTTAAGGTTATTGCCTGGGAAACTTAAATCTAGATGGTATGGAACTTTCACCATGAAAAGCTCCTCTAAAACCGGAGCTGTTTTGTTGATGGATGATGAGAATAGGGAATTTACTGTGAATATACAACACGTTAAGAATTATCAAGAAAATGGTAGTGAAATGATCAATGAGGAAGACATAACCTTTGCGGAGGAGGTCACGTAATAGACCGTGACCTTGAGTCTAGCTACAAGACTCGTTAATAAAGAAAAATGCTTCTTGGGAGGCAACCCAAACTTTATTTGTTTCCGTATGCATGTTTTATTTTTATTGTTTATAGTTCATGTTTCAAAATAAATTGTGAAAATACTTTATTTTATTTGTAACTTCGTCTTGATTACATATAGAGGTATTTTGCAAAAGATAAGTGTAAAGGAAATCTAAATTTGCTTTTAAGAACGAGATTGGGCATGAACCACAACAATATTAAATGAATGTGCATATTAGTATTTGTGTGAGTCAAATGCTTGTATCGAGTCATAATGATGTTTTCCAGGATTTCCAAGAATTAAGGCATGAGTTTTTCCAGAAATTTTCCGGAAACTTAACATAAGATTTTTGTCAGAGCACTCTGACGGCGTCAGGTTATAACCTGACGGCGTCATGCGTAAAATTCAAAATTTTTTTGCAAGTTTTGTTTTTATACCGGAATCTTAAAGTTTTTGTTAATTCTTTAGTTTTATAAACTCCAGGAAATCTGTAAACATTCATTCCACAAGCATTATATCTTAATTTGCTTTCTAGAATTTTATTATATATATAGATTGCCGCCGATTTTACGCGAGGTTTGCCATGATTGTTTTCTCAAGTTTAACAGGTTATATTGGACAAGAAGATGATTTATATTTCTAGAGGGAAGCTTTCAACGTTCATTTTCTTGGAGGAGGATCTAACCTTGTTACCACATTATCCACACCGAATGAATCAGGGGAGTATTTGTTTCATTCTTTTACCTTCATTACTTTTATATCATTTTTATTGAACATTGGGGATAATGTTCAGTCTAAGTGTAAGGGGAGGGTAAATGATAATACCTTAGAGAATACAATTGCACTTGAGTTTGTTTGTTCAATAGTAGGTGTGTAATAAAACTAAGAGAAATACTTGTTATGGCAATTTTAGTGCCAAATTTAGATTTTTTTACAACATTTAGAAGTGAAGCTTTAGTCTTAATAAGCGGGTCTCATGGATAGGATTTGTATGACTAGCACAAAATTGTACCACTCAAAATTTTCCACCCCAAAATATGTGAGGTTCACCTTTAGATCTTTAGAAAAAAGCATTCATTGTTTGTGCTTATGAGTAAAGTACTATTGTTATGGAGTAATGGGGAATAACATCATTTATTACCCCCATATATGCGCTAGTATTTAAAAGTACTCTAAGTGTTTTGATTATCTTAATTCGAGTCATTAGAATAGTTGATTGTAAAGTATGTAAAAATTCAAGTGTAAGGGGAATGTAAATCCCCTATGATGTATTATTTTGTGTTGATATAAATAATGCCTAAAAACATTATTAACATATATCGATATCTCTATGTTTTGATAATCACAAAACGTAAACTCATTGAACTACAAATTATGACGTAAACAAGTATTTAGTCGTAAATATTTGCTTTAGCATCCATATCACTTAAGGTATGAATAAACAAAGTGTCTAATGCATTTTATGATCAAAGAAATTTTTATTTTTACAAACCTTACATTTTATTAAAGTGGGACAAACATTTTTAAACTTATACAAAACAATTTTGTATTTATAAGAAATGTTTTATTCAAAAGAAATAGTTTGAATTCAAATTTCAACCCAAAAAACGGCTACATTCTTCAGGAAAAACCTCCCCCACAAAAAGACAAAAACTCTGAAGAAAAAATATTTTTTATTAGGCGGCCCCCTTAATTATACTAGACGGTCCCCTTAATTATTAAGGGGACCGGCACCCAACTAAGGGGACCGGCCACACTCCCAAACAGTATTTTTCCCCTTATAAATACTAGTTCATTCCACATATTTTTCTCACCTTTTGCACCCCAAAACTTTTTGTTCTAGATCTCATTTCTATTCTCTAAAATCCTTTGATCATACATACATAAATCTTTGTTTCAAAGTGATCCAAACCTCTACCTTTCAAGTGCAAGAGAAGAATACTTCAATCCTTCAAGAGAAGAAGTATTACAACTTGTTGTGACCTCCACATCCAAGTTGTTAGAGCATCATCCATTATATCTATTTATTTGTGTAACTAGTTGTGAATATTTGATAGAAGATAGATTAGCAAGGTGTGTAGATAGAGTGGGTGTGTAATAGATAGTTGTGAAGTAGAGAAGTTGGGAAGTAGATAGTTGTGAAGAAGATTGTTGTGAAGTAGATAGTTGTGAAGATAGATAGGTGTGAAGAAGTAGTGTTGTGATTAAGTAGTGACTAGGTGTGAAGAAGTAGTGTTGTGATTAAGTAGTGACTACGTGTGAAGAAGTTGTGTAGAAGGTGTGAATAAGTTGTGACGAAGTTGTGGTGTGTATATTGGTGAGTAAGGTTTTCTCCGCTATAAGGGAGCTTGTTGACATAGTGAAGAAAACTCTCGAGTAGGTGACTCGAGGAGTGGAGTAGGGCAAGGGAGGTGTCCTTGTAGCCGAACCACTATAAATCCTTTGTCTCGCGGTTAGATCTTTCCATATCTTACTTATTATCTTGCTTATATCATTATTACTTTTGTAGACGTAGACGTATATATATATTTGCTCATATAGTGCTAGTATTGATTTTACTTAAAGATCAAACGAAAGTTTCATTCACAACATAAAGTTTTTACAATCAAACTAAAAAGGTAACATACATATAATTGATCATTTCGATCAAGTAAAGTTTTCATACAAAATATAACTAAGGATTATAAAACAAACGATTACTTACTTATCTCTCGTATATAGCTATAATTGTTTATATTGTGCATGTGTTGATTTCACATACTTAGCTTATATTATTATTGTTCATACTTAGATATAGTTGTTCATATTGTTCAAGATTTTAGTTCACATAAGATTGAATCAAAGTTTTAAAAGTAAACAAGGTTTTAAAACTAAACTAAGTTTTCATAATAAGAAAAAGAAAAACATACGGACTACCATCCCGTTTCCTTTTATGTTTATTTTATGTTTTTGATTAGTTTATGATTAGCTTAAGTCGAGTCGAGTCTTGGCTTAGCAACGCCACATTGTACATGTAATTGACCAAGATGATTAACTCGCCACCAGTAAAGATTGCCTTTATAAAAAAAACCGTGTTTATCATATCCCTACACCTCACATTACAACCCTTTAAAAGACCTCTTTGATAGTTTATCCTAGGTGCTTACGCCAAGTGGTGGAGGTTTCATCCTTTTCCAAGCCTATGGTAATCTATGTGCTATGACAGGCAGTGAAAGATATTTTCCATTTTCATTTGTGATATATACTTTTATTACACCCGAGAGATGTGAGTATCTAAACACTATTTGTGAGGTGCAAGTGTATAATTTCCGTGCTTGTTTTGGTTGAAGTGGAACGATTATTTGTTGTAATTACTTTTATATTAGTGTTAAATGACCCCTAGCTTGTATTTTGATTAGAATAAAAGCGCATTTGCTTAAAGACAAGCAAATCTCAAGTATAAGGGTATTTGATAAGACGAAAAGTGTACCGCTTTTAGAGGGTCATTTAAGCCCAAAGTCGAGATTATTTGATCAAATATTGCCCTAAATTGTTCCTTTTGTCATTTTAGGTACTTTGGAGAAGAAATCTAAGCATTTTGGACGTTTTTGGATCGAAAAGTGAAGAAAACGGCAAAGTCTCCAAATCAAGCAGGAAATAGTACCTGACGGTGTCACGTATTGCATGTGACGGCGTCATTTTATGGCAAAGAGGTAGATAAAAAGTATAACGAGACGCGCCAGAACGTTTTTGGGAAATAACACATGACGGCGTCACCAAGGCCGTCAAGAGCAAATTACATGTGATGGCCATGAGAGGATTAACACATGACAGCGTCAGATCTGGATCTAGGCAATACGAGAAAAATATTGGCGGCGAGTTGACGGCCTCAGAGTCATAACGTGACGCCATCAGACCTCAAAATCTATATATAGTTTTCTAATTTTCATGTTTTAAGAGGAGAATTTTAGAGAGACTTTTGGGAGAACTTGTGGAGAAACCCTAGGGCGAATTTTACAGGGTTTTTCACCCTTTTATCATCCATGTTCTAATAAAGATAAGTCTTCCAATAATCATTCAATATGTCTATGTGTTGTTTGATTCTATCTTATGCTGGTCTTTACTTTAACATGCTAGGCTAGGTTTCCTTTGTGTTTGCTTAGATATAATGAAACCTAGCTATTGATTATTGGTTGGTTGTTTGTTATTAATTGTTTTGGATAATTGATATCAATGTTAGGCTTAAGAAAACTAGCAGACTTCCAATTGGTAACATGCTTGAACGTCTTAAGAAACATGAATCGGACGTGTACTACGATTATTTGGTTATATTTCATGCATGAATAACTACTAAGGAGGCCATGTTAGGAGCTAGTTGTCGACTCGACATAGGAAGAGGTAGAAGCTTATAGAGTTAGGGAAGATTGTACATGGCCCTACGAATGGTATTAAGGAATATAACCCATCATCAACAAACTAATCAACTAGTAAAAGATAGCTAGGGAGTAGTGAAATCTAAGTAAACATGTTTCTCTTATTATTGTTTTTCTCCACATTTTATTTTCTTGTTATTTTATTTTCATTGCATTTGTAGTTAATTGAGTTAGTTGACTAGCGACTAATTCCGCTCACTTTTCTAAAACCTGAGATTTTTACTTGCTTTCTAAAAAACCATAAAAATACAAAAAGAATCATCCCTCACCTCTAGACCTAGTTTAATTAAGTTTTAATCCTAACGACACTATTTCCTGTGGAGAACGATCAATTCCCCGTACTTGCCACTACACTATACTACATCGGTCAGGTACACTGCCTGGTGGGGATTGCAAGCCTCTTGAGATCCCTTGAGAGGTAAAACCTTTTGCGTAGACGCAATCCCACGCATCAGTTGTTTATGATATCTTTCTCATCTCATATTTTCTTTTTATTAAACACATCTTATTACATTTATTATTGTAAGAAACAATGGCCAAGTACATATTCACTCCATAACTATCCGCATTTGTCACAAAACATATAATAAAAAAATATTAGTCACAGGAAATTTTAATTAATGAGTCCCCGCCGACGCGATGCATGGGTACCCTGCTAGTTTTAACTTAACTTATATTCTTTTCTTTCGTTTGGACCTTATGTTTATTAGGATATGAAATACTTTGCATTGTTATTGCTTAAAGTTATTTTAATTTAAATTATATTCATCTGTACAATTATTGTTAGAAAAATGCGTAATTGAATAATATTTGTTCGCTGCAAAATATAGTTACAAGGTACCCGCCGCCGGATTGTGCGGGTACCATGCTCGTGTATATAAACATGCGTGTCGATTTTGTAAACAAAAGCTAAAAATGTGAGGTAATTAATAAAACTTTAGGTAATAATTTT
This sequence comes from Artemisia argyi, assembly GCA_030686995.1. Lineage (NCBI taxonomy): Eukaryota > Viridiplantae > Streptophyta > Magnoliopsida > Asterales > Asteraceae > Artemisia > Artemisia argyi. Next base: position 18,557,417 of record CM060677.1, read on the forward strand.
AAAATAAATTGTATGGTCTTAATAAATTTATACCCCTAGACTTTATATATATATATATATATATATATATATATATATATATATATATATATATATATATATATATATATATATATATATTAAACAGATAAAACTATATGTTATTGTTGTGAAATCGTAGAGGGGCGAACACGTTACCATTTTAAAATCTTAAAACTTGTTGTATCGAATATCCGATCAAGCTTGTTGTAATATGAAAAGTGTCAATTATAGTCTATGGCTAATATAAGCATACAGTAAAGCAAATTGTCACACAAGCAGTGGCAGCGATTAACATGTGCAAGTGGTGCAGCCGCACATGGCCCCTCATTGTAAGGGACTTCCAATTTAATATACATCTATTAATATTTATAGTTTTATAGATATCTAAGTATATAATGTTTTGACTTTTTAGTGTCTTTGTCAAATATTATTAAAGTTGAATTTTTAGTGTCTTTGCATAATATCAAAGGAATTTAAATTTTTCATAAAGTATACATCATTCGTGATTTCGCACCGGGCCACCCAAATCAATGGGACGGCCCTGAAATTAGCAAATGGAAGAAGATGATCGTCGACCACTGATAATAAGAGGGGATGGAAGGCCGCCGGTTAGCCCCTACACCGCTGAAGAAAATCGCCTTTGGTTCGCCCAGAATATGCCGAATACAAGACCAGTCGATTTGGATCAGATAATGGCTGAAAGAGAGGCTAGAGATCGTGAGAGAAGGGATGCTGTTTTCGGTAGACGGGTCGTCCCATTTGAACCTAACAGAGATGCTACAGATCTTGAAAGAATGGATGCTGTTTTCGGTACACAAGTTGTCCCATTTGAAGGCACTAACGCTGAAGCTGGAGATCCGCTTGTTGAAATGTCTGAAGTTAGTCCTGCAACAGAACTTTCTGAAGAAGCCACTTACATGCAATGAATTTTTGCCTTATACGTTCGCAAATGTTACAATTTGAATGAAACAGTCTATACAACCATCAAACACTAGTCGATAGCAAAGGGTATGCACCAATTAACAATTTTTATTTCTTTGCACTACAAACAATACCAGCAAAAAATGAAACAAATATTGTACATCATCCCACAGCATCATGCGTATTTAACATGCATGGTCATCAGAATCAAATAAACAAGTTGAGCACCAACAAAGTTGAAACGAACACATTACTTCGAAGCCCTACATATATAGTTGGTCTTTAGTAAGTTAAAAACATAGAAAAGAAATTTAGTTTATCGACAAAGAAGAAATAAGCTTACCACTATGATCAGATGCCGCTTTAGGGAGTGCTGGGAGATCTGTGCATGTTATTTACATAAACCAATGAATCATATTATTAGTATAGATAGATGCAGTGGATAATTGGAAATGAAAGTGAAGTGTTGATTACTTGACGTACTCATATTAGATGAAGATGATGGGGCAGGAGCATAAGCTTTAGAATTAGGCCATGGCGCTGCAACGTTGTCATTAAGGTCGCATTTGAAGCCGATGCCTGTACTTTCGTCATATGTAACGTCCAAAGGCAAGCTTGGAAATAGGCAACCAGAGTCTAAGCAAAAAGATTACCAAGGTTAGATTAAGGTGCAGAACAAGCTTCGTTCTCCGCACATTAAAGGGAAATTGTATAGAACTATAGATAGGTAACCAAGAATCAATACCTTGTGATCCAACTGTTATGTAGCAAGTTGCAGTCCATGATCGATAACGTCAAAACGTCATAACACCACCTATAAATATGTTAAGTTCTCTATAGATGACAAAAAAACATATATTCTTGGGAGGTACAATGAAAACTAACCTTGGAGGGAGAAATCTTTTAGTTTTATGCGACAAATGTTGTATACATTCATGGAAACATTAGCTTTTTGCAAACTTGATCCAAGAGAGTAAGCACAATTAAAGGCTTGCAAATTTGTAACGAAGCTTTGCTCTTGCAACTGAGTCATGTAGTTCTCCATGGCATTACAGCAAGTTGTCTGGTTACTAATTGTATTTCCACATTCTTTCGAAACATTTTTCACGTCAGGAAAGACAAGGGGACAAACTGGATCAAAAGGGAACATATTAGTTTTATACAGAGGAATAGCAAAGAGCTAAAGGGACAATTAGAGGTGTCAATTTTGACGCATTTATATACTTATGAATGGGTCGATTTGGGTTGTGATTTATCTCAAACAAGTGCAATGGATCAAAAGGGCTAAAAGTCACAAAAAGTCTACAATATTTTTGTAGTAATATTGCTTGTGTAATCATATTGTACACATTAATCAATTATAAGTTAGAAAATTAAAAATGGGCAAAAAGTGTTTGTGGGTCAACTCAACCCGGCCCTTGTAACACATACTAAAAATGACCCATTTGATCTTGAATCCATTTGACCCTTTACCCCGCCTGCACCCACACACCCTGCTTCCATGTGATTGTTAATTTAAATGAATAAGTTAACATATCTTCAAGATATTATTACCTTTGTTGATCTTACAACTAGAAATTCCTCGTAAAACTTTACTTGCATCAGACGTATCAAGTTTACTTGCCAGCCATCGGATCACAATCTTCTTACAATCATCGATCATAGCTAGACGCTCAAGAGATAATAAACCTTCAACCATATCCGGCATACTATAATTCTTTGAAGCAATTTCCACAGCCGCATCCATTATAGCACTCTCACAAACTTTATGATGACACTCTTTCACCGGATCAATCATTTCACAAGATTCAATAATTTTTGGAATGTTTATAGTATTCTCAATTTCGGTAACATCAACCATAGGACAAGTAGCTTGAGTGAGGTTTGATGGGTATATCGAGCATATATCTAGAAGATGGCTGTTTGAACCTTGAGCTTCTAAAATTTTTACGATGTCAGAGAGGCAATCTTTGGCGTGAGCCTCACTAACGGCTAGTGTCCCTGAAGAGAAACTAGATTGGCCTATAAGGATCTTTATTGTGGAATCTAGTTGAGGACAACATACTGCATTGGCTAGATATGGTGCTAGTGAATCCCAACAATCAATTGCTGTTGTGGTCAACATACTTTCGGCATTTGAGAAGTTTAAGGGACACTTTCCTGAAACAATAACAAATGGGAACGGTTCACATTAGATTATTGAAATGATGATTTAGGGGTTGTTTGGCTTTGTGTTTTTAAAGTGAGTGATGTTAAATGCCTGCAATCACATAACTATTTATAATAAAACGACCGAGAAAAAAAAGGTAAGAAACTTTATAAAATTTCTCAACGTAAGGTAAAAGAAGGGAAAATTTCGTAATCTTATTATACATTTAGATAGCCACTTTTGTTGCAACTATTAAAAGCAGATTTATGAATACTTACTATTTATCCCATAAACATATGCATGATTTGCATATGCAAGATTCAATCTTTAGAACTAAGCAGTTCGACATTAAGTTGCATTTATCATATAATCCTTTTCATAACACAAATGAGAAGGATAAATATACCTGTCAAATTTGGCACACCAACAGGTAGGAATGGCATCAATGGTGAAGGAGCAAGCAGGGGAACAACGGGTTGAGGATTCAAGACAGGAGACTCAACGGGCGATTGAGATTGGTTAATATTTAGCATTGGTAGATCAGAACTGCTAGTTACTTCACCTGCACCCGTATGCAACTATGCACGATTAATAAAAGACAACATTTCCAAGCTTATCAAGATTCAACAAAACAATTACATGAAAATATGAAACCATTACTTACAAAAACGCATTAGCAATGTGACTTGAAGTATTAGCCATCGACGGTTATTAGTACTAATTCGACTCACCATTTTGAGTAATCTAAACGCGTGAGCTCGAGATTTTGATTTGCAAAGCTATAATGTGTATATATACATGCATATGTGTGAAAACTTCATCAATGGGGTCCATATTGTTGTTTGTTTCACACGGAAGGAGGGAAAGTAATTGGGTCAATGACTTCAAATACAAGGATGGGGTCACGTGCAACGCGTATGCCGCCATTCCTGCCGAAATTGAGTGGCATTTGATTCTCTAATCAAGTATTTAAAAAGGTGCTTAAAAAGTACTAACTTTAGAAAATGGTAATAACATTTTATTTTTATTTTATTTGGGAGGTGATTCACACACTAATTGTTTTTATTTTTGCACCACACTATGTGCAGTACAGTGTTGTACTGTGTGCTCTTTGTGCATTACAATATATATTAAATGGTGTGCTTATAAAAAAAATGGTGTGCGAATCAATCCCATTTTATTTTTAATTCAAAGTTAATTAGCTTTCTTTGACAAAGAAAATAGTTCAAGCTGGCAACATGTATACAATAAAAAATTGATTTTATGTAATAAATAATAAAGAAAATGACAAAAATAGTCAATTTTATAAACATATTTCAACAAATAATTGATTTTTATCCAAAAACCAAATTACCCATTAAACTAGCAAGGCCTTACTACATTTTGCGGATTTTTAAAAAAAATCGCAAGGTCTTGCTAGTTGTTTTTTTTTTCTTTTTTTTTTTTTTTTTTTTTTTAACCGCAAGGTCTTGCTAGTTTTCAAAAAACTAGCAAGGTTGAAATTTAGTAAGGTCTTACGATTTTTTTTTTTTTTAATTAACATGGTTTTAAATGCCATGATGCAACTTGCAGTTTCGACAACATGGTAACTATGCCCCTGACAAGTCCAGAAACCAAAAGTATATGAGCAACAATAACTCACAAAACACAGGTAAAAAACAACCTATGAGCGGTATGTCATGATTCAAACATTGTTCATAGTAACTCCCATGGAAAGAAACATGAGTGCGTATGCGAGGTTTTGACGAGATGATTTACGATGGCTTCAACGGATCAAAGATACTCAAGTTTAACTTCCTCCACCATTGACGGCAAAAACAAAAAAATCGCAAGATTTTGCTATTTTTTAAAAAAAGAATCGAAAAACCTTGCTATTTTTTTTATTTATTTATTTTTTAATTCGCAGGACCTTTCTATATATATATATATATATATATATATATATATATATATATATATATATATATATATATATATATATATATATATATATATATATTAATTTATTAGTAGTTTGGCTTTTTGGATAAAATTGGATGTTTTGTGAAATTGGTTATTTTTGTCATATCCCAAAACAATATTACTATAAACAAATGAATTTATAGGTTTAGAGGGCTACATCTAAGTATGATATATATCAAATACAGAATTTGTTAGGTTAACGCAATTAGCCCGATATAAAAAAAGTGGGGGAAATTAGAAATAAAAATGGTACACTCAAAAAAGAAGTTAAAATTTTGCTTAAGTTGATGAAGGTGTGATCCCAAGGTAGGATCATGACCCGTTTGGTTCGCTGCCGTGGGGACGATTCATAAAAAGAAGTACAAAAAAATTAAAACCTTCTTCACTAGATTATCACATAAGTTCAAAATTTTCCAACAAAAAAGCTTGCTTCTAGAGATGGCTTTTGGACTTCTTAATTCCTCATTTTCGGGTTAAACCAATTTCTATAGTTAGCTGTAATATTATCTTTTTTTATCATATTGATCCACATTGCGCCCATTAAGGATCTATATTGTACCCATCAATTGTATAAGCTGTATGATTAGTGTGGTGGAAAGCTCAAGTTCCGTGGATTAATCAAGTAAAAGATTTGAAAACATAGTTGCAATGGGAAAGAAAAAAGAAACCTAATGCCATGATCATGTTGGGACATGATGTTGCATAAAATTGATAGAATCCAATTAGATGTTTGAATAGCAAAATGAAAATGCTACTTGGTTGATTTTACATATTTAGAGCAAATGGTGGAGCAAGTTATAGCCCTATAACTCACCTGTCAGCCATATGGCTTAACACCACACCAAGGATAGTGCTATAGGTTCTCGCGCTAAATTTACGAGCTTTCCTTGTGTTTTATGGGGTTAAAGTGCGGGTCAGTGGGTGTCTTATAACTTCAATGATGGAGGGAGGATGTTCGGGGTTAAGTTATAGGGAAAAAAAGTTAGAGAACGATATTTTATTGTTGGATGATGGGAAAACTGTTGTTTAAATGGCCTTCGACTTCACAAGTTATATATGGAAAAGGGTTTGGGACAGAAAACACTTGTAACAGAAAGATACACCAAAAGATAATATAAACTGAATACGTATTGAATTCAATATGTACTGATCGAATGAATATTTTGATTACAGAACTAGACCCTATTTATATTGTGCCATATGACAGTTATACCGATTCTACAAAAGTAAACGACACAACCTAAATAACCGTTATATTCCTAACAACCTAAACGACATCTTTTGACCCAGCCCATATCTAATGTTTACAGGCTTTTACATAATACATAATATACACTAAAGTACCCTTATTATTTACTTCTATAACATTAAGGTCCAACATTCACCCCCTAATGTTATAGACTACAATCAAGTTTTCTTACTTGACTTCACAACAATGTGGGTTCATCGTTAGTTTCATAAATGAGACGTGCCTTTTCCTCCTTGTCTTTCTTCTTCCATTTGGTGCATTCGTATGCAGAGTGACCAAATTCACCACATTCATAGCATCTCATTGCTTTCTTGTTTTGTTCTCCTTGATTTGTACCTCTTCCAAATTCTCTTTCTCCTTTATTAAAGCTTCTTCCTCGACCCCTACCACGGCCTTGATTAGTTGAACTTGCCATTAGAAGTTTGCTTGGGTAATCTTCTTGCGGTTCATCTTGACTCTTGAGGCGTTCTTCATAAGTTATTATTCTTCCCATCGCTTCTTCAAATGACATTTCATCAACTTCCGAATATTGCTCGATGGATGCCACAATTGGTAAAAACTTCTTTGGAACTGAGTTCAACAACCTTTTTACTAGTACTTTGTCTTTAAGATTAGAACCAAGACTTTTACAATTGCCTCTTATGCTTCCCAATTTTCTCGCAAAGTCATTCACGGTTTCATCGGGTTTCATTTTTAAGGTCTCTAATTCGCTTCTTAAAGTTTGTAGGCGTGCTTTCTGAACTCGGCATGCTCCAATATATCGTACTTTAATTGATTCCCATACTTCCTTTGCATTATTGTACTGTGAAATTTGCATTAGAATATCTTCCGGCAATGTTGTGAGGATCATTGCTTTTGTTGTATCCATCTTTCTTTCATCTACTTTTTCTGTATCTTCAAGCGTTTCCCAAAGACCATATGCCTTCAATATTGTCTCCATCATAATTACCCATGTTGTGTAGTTTGTTTCGGTGCGTTTTGGACATTGAAGTGCTTTGTTTTGGTCACGAGTTGGTGTAGATGATTCTCCTATCTTCATGCTTTGTCACTTTCTTGTGTACTTTCTTACTTGCTTTTGAAAAAAAAAAAGTTTCTTCTTACTGGTTAAAACACGGAGGTTTCTCTTGCGGAGTGAAATGCTAAGGTTTCTCTTACTGGTGAAAATCTAAGGTTTCTGAAAAACACTGGGTTTTTTCTTACTTACTTTGAAACAATAGATTTTCTCTTACTTACTTAATTACTTTGAACGCTAAACGTTTCACTTACTTACTTACTTATTTTAAAATGCTTAAGTTTCACTAACTTACTTACTTTGAAAACGCTAGAGTTTTGAAAACAATAGGTTTCTTTCTTACTTCTTACTATATGAACCACAAGGGTTTGGTTTCTTACTTCACTTGCTAGTTTTGTATTTTTCTAATTTGAAATAACTGATTTTGTCTCCCTAAAATAGAAAAATTATCAAAAACTTTATTCTTACTTTCTTACTATCTTCCAAATTTCTGACAAACCTTGATCAATTTGGGATTCTATCTTGCTAATTTCTAATCAATTTTATATATATTAAATTGAAAAGAACTACTAAGAAAAAAAAGTAAAAGAATGTTTATCTTTATGAATTTTCTGACCCTTCTTTCAATCGATCAAAGCATCCCAAATCCGCCTATGACTTCTTTCTTCTTTCTGGTCGCTATACACAAAGATTGTGTAACAACTCTTCGCTGTTGATTCTTGTTTTTTCAATCGATCTTTACTTGCACTTGTTCTTCCCTGGATCGATTAACTCTTGCTCTGACGCCACTATTGTTTAAATGGCCTTCGACTTCACAGGTTATATATGGAAAAGGGTTTGGGACAGAAAACACTTGTAACAGAAAGATACACCAAAAGATAATATAAACTGAATATGTATTGAATTGAATATGTACTGATCGAATGAATATTTTGATTACAGAACTAGACCCTATTTATACTGATTGAATCGGTGCCATATGACAGTTATACTGATTCTACAAAAATAAACGACACAACCTAAATAACCGTTATATTCCTAACAACCTAAACGACATCTTTTGACCTAGCCCATATCTAATGTTTACAGGCTTTTACATAATACATAATATACACTAAAGTACCCTTATTATTTACTTATGTAACATTAAGGTCCAAAAAAACCCCATGGGTATAATGTATTATCCAACAACAATATATAGAGGTCACATGAGATATAAATGCAACCCTAACGCACCCAAAAGCCTACAAACCGGGCTTGGGCCAACTAGTTATCTCTAATACTCCCTCACAGTTCGAGCAGCACAACAGGGAAAGCTCGATACTGGAGAAGTAACATTGATAATAAAACTAAAGAAAAAGATAACAACTTGTTCACTAAGGATCTTCCTTGTTATTCCCACCATAATCAGCTTCCCATTACCAACGTCTTCCACCACTTGAGGTGTCTTGCACAACATGAAGTTTCTGACGCCAAACGATCCAATAGCCTCCAATGGATTCAAAACTTCACTAACAGCTATGGGTAAAGCACAAAATATTCAAACCGAAAACCGGAAGCCTACGCTCACAAGCATACACCCTCAACGCAATATTCATACCATTACTAAGAACTCCTCTTCATTAACCACAAACCCTACCGGGACCCGAACTTCCAATAATAGTAACACTTAAAAAATTTTAAAAGTACCAACGATCAACGAAACAAACATCAACTGGTAATCAAACACTACTACCAACGATCGAATGAAACAAGAGTCGACTGGTAATCAACAAGAAGTAAAAATTAAACTTAAAAGTCAACTGGTATAGCACACCAACAATCAACTATAACATGTTACAAACGACGACTAGTTATCAATAAAAACCAACGATCAATGTAAAACAGACAACGCATCGAATGGTTATCAACAAAACCAACGATCGACGAAAAACGAAGAACGAGTCGACGGTTATAAAAAAAACCAATGACCGACGTAAAACGGAGAATGCGTCAACTGGTTATCAACAAAACCAATGATCGACAAAAAAACTATGGTTTGGAAGAAGCGGTTTTAGGGTTTTGTGGATGATGAAGATTGGTAATAGTGATGAATTTGTTAGATGCAATAAGATGGGTTAGGGTTACGTGATATGTGAGGGTGATGATTTTGTATGGTTATGATGGCCTAATATAAATTCTATATAATAATAAAAATATGATGAATGGTTTAATTTTGTATGGGATCAGTGGTGGATGTCAAGTTAAAAGTGACGGTAAAATGAAAGTGATCGAAAAGGTTTTAGGGTTTTAGGGATAGAAACCTGGCTATGATACCTTGTTGGATGATGGGAAAACACCATGGGTATAATGTATTATTCATCAACAATAAAAATAGAGGTTACATGAGATATAAGTGAAACCCTAATGGACCCTAAGCCCAAAAACCGGGCTTGGGCCGACTAATTATCTCTAATATTTTTTGCTATAAAACGAGCCATATGGCCCACCAAGCAATGAATCACGGTTAAAATTTACATCTATGCAAGCTCCATACCAGGACACATCCTTGGCCTAGCTAGCCCCAAATTCCAGTAAACTGAAAGGTAGTAGTGGTGGCTCGTGCAAGTTTCACAAAACGGGTTGAATCAAAGGTAGTCTGGTCTCAAAAAATGTTATCATCCATATGTGTCATGGACACGGAAACAATCACCTGAGAACACATCATGCAAATTGAGCAAGTTACAGTAATGCAAATTGAGCAACTTATAATTCTATATGCTTTTCTATATTTGATATTTATATTGTTTAAACGTACGTTTGACATACTTGCCATCCTTGCCATCCTTTAGGAATTATGTATCCTCGGAACTCAATATCTTGGTTTATTCACTGAAAGTTTACATCTATATTTAGGAGGGGGTATATTTAGGAGGGGGTTATTCTAAGTGTCTCAGATACTACTCTTGATGTGTACTTCATCTTGGTAAGGTCGATCCCATGCAAAAGCTTCCCCCACCGATTTACTCTTAGAAAATTCTTCTTGATCTGAAATCACAAAAAATAAAGTAAATCCACTTAAAATTTAGGTGCGGTGGGACTTACATAGTTACATTATCATATATACAACCACAAGTCAATTTTTTTTAACGACATATTTTATAAAGAACTAGAAAGACGTTAGGAGTATTACAAGGATACAAGATAAAGATTTTTAAGCCAATCTACCAAACTAAAAGAAGCCTTGCATCTATATCTACACCAATAAAAAAAATAGGTCACTATATCATCAAAAAGAGCCGCTTTCAAAGGAATGTCTAAACCAAAACGAACTTTGTTACGGAAGTTCCAAATAAGCCACCACATAGTATGACAAACACGTTACAGTAGCTTCTTAAGATTGGAATGGATACGAAGATTCGAAATCAAAACCAACAATTCTTGATATTAAAAGACCTCCACAAAGATACAATCCCACCAATCTGTTATCTTACGATAAACCTCTCTCGCTATAGGGCAAGCAAAGAAAAGATGACTAGCAGATTCCACTGCCTTACCACAATTTAGGCATAAGATAGAATATATCCATCCCTCTTCTAGAAATATTTAGCCTAGTTAGTAAACCATCTAACCTTACTTTTCATGCATGAACATTTACTTTAATAGGAACTGCATTGATCCAACAAGACTTGGATGAAACCTCTGGAAAAAACCGATCATCTAACAAACTTCTAACCGAAGCAAGTGGGGGATGGAAAGTAAAATTACAGTTTGACTTTTATTTCCCTTCATTTCTAGTTTTATTAAGAATTTTATGCCAATTTTAAAATTTTTGACATGTTTTCTTACTAAAACTATATTAGTTCATTAGCCGAGCACACACAACACATAATTCCATTGGTGAGATTAAGCCTTTCCATTTTCTTATTATACATAATTCCACCATATATGAGTGTGCTGGTAGTTAATGTAGACTTCAAAACTTGGCCCGAATATCTTGCAAGACCTTAATGATGCGTATTATGTTGAGTAATCAATATAATTGGAATAGAGGGTCAAAGAAGGCAATATAATAGTATTGTGTGTGTTTATCGACTAGTCACATTGACTTGTCGACCTCCCGTGATAAACCCTTGGTTTCGCTCATCTTTAGTGCAAGATACCCTTAGTCAAACCCTCTGAGCCATTCTTTCGTTTCTTACCCGATAAATGTTTAATTCGTTACACCTTATCGCCTAGCCTATCGTGTATTCTACTATCCAAGTCGGGGGATCACTTAAGCCCTTGGTTCGAGTTGAGGGATTTGAGAATTACGCCTACGTGGAACTATGGAAGACCGATCACTTATGATCATTGAAGACCCCCATAGTGCTTATTATCTTTCTTACATGGTTCATCTCAAGTGGGGGATGACCTTATTTATTTCATGCCTTAAATTACTGCATTAAAAAAATTAAAATAAATAATTAAATAAATATGAAAATTATGCAGCAATTGAAGCCATTATTATTATTGTTTGCATTTATAAAACCAACTGGTTTAAAGAATGGATTAGTGTCATATCTCATTCGCCTAAGTTATCAATCGAAGTTTTAAAAGTGAAAAAGGCGAATTTGAAGACTAACATTGTTAACACTAATCCATTATTATTAGCTAGCTTTAATGACGAAAGACGAGTTAGTAACCCATTATTATATGATGGATGATTTGAGTTGGTCACATGTTGAACCAACTAGTGTTATTGAAGATCGAGTTAGCGTGCAAATACTTTTGCCTACCTTATGGATGATACAGTTTTCTTTAGGCAACCCATACCTACACATTATAGCACACGATCTCGATATATATGATGATCCGATTCTTGCATCTTGACGCTTGAACTTTGGGTGGATAATGGCTAATGACGACGAGGCTATTAGACTAGACTATTTGTTTGTATTTTTCATTTTAAACCTTTTAAATGTGTATCACATGTCTATTCCTGCCTTTAGTCATTCTAAATGGTAGTCCTAATCTTTAGCCTACTATAGTGAACGAATTAAGCAATCATAGGTGTCTCACTCATGGATTTGGGTGAGCATTTATGATTTTTTTCGATTTTGATAGAGTAGTGATGTAGGTAAAGATAGCCGAATATGAATGACTCAACCCGTAGCCTTACATATACTCACCCTATATTGCCTTTTAAGATTGTTTAGATCTTAGCTCTAGTGGTGGAATTTAGTATACTTGCCAAGCCTATGATAGAATACATGTTGCGACTGTGCAATGGGTGATCACCTTGAAAATGAAACACATAGATTGGGGAGTGTATGAGTGATTTTGTTTCCCCTTTCGTAGGTGTTCGGCTTTGTCATTTCTAGCATAGGTAGTTTTTAAACCAAAGTTTTCCAGTAACTTGGAAGATATATTTTTTTAAAATGATTTCAAAGGTCTACTTGAGGGCAAGTCAAAATCAAGTGGGGGGTTATTTGATAACATCAAATAGTGTATACATTTCTCTATCAATATCCCTTATATGATGCTCATATTTATTGTATTTACATAAGAATTGTTACTTAATTGCTTCATATTTGTTTAATAGGATTTATCTGAGCATTGGAGCTAGAAGATACGATATTGAGAAGCTACTGGTTGGAATACGAAAGAAAGCTAGGTCAGATGATATATATGGTGCAGAGGACCTTTAAGGTCTACCCCGTATTCGCATTAAAAGCAGTTCCTGCCAAGTTCATTCATAACGGATATACGGCGTATCAACATCAATACATATACACCGTATCAATTACAAGACTTAGTGGTTATTAATATTTAAAGACTGCTATGGTGTAACTAGCCCGTAACATATACGTTGTAACCATCAAAGAGTTGTTCACCAATATTTACTGAGAGGAGATGCAATGTAAGACATCCATTGTCTCTACGCCGTATGAGTTATCAAGGTCTAGAAGGAATTTCATATCATGTGCATATGCCACATAAGTGTATCGATGCTCCTACACTGTAACTACTACAAGACCTATGAAGAGTTCGTTTACCGAGAGCGCATACGACATAACCCATCACTTATGGTTACGCCGTATACATGTCGAGCCCATCCGAATCCATAAATATAAGCCCTAATTCATTCACAAGACACACATTCATTCCACATCTCAATTGGAGAACGACTAGGGTTTCATCAAGAGTTAATTTCCAGCAAGATTACTACAAGGGAGATTACACCACCAAACATCATCGAACATAAATCGACATAGAGTAACTGTATAAAACATAATGTTTAATTCTTTTTCAGTTTTATTTATTATTGTTGCTACACTTTACAACATCATTGGCTAAACACTTCATGTGTTAGACTAGTTATGATTTAATTGATGTTATGGTTTTAATCCTTTCATTTATTTTTTGTTTCTATTAGATATCTATGTGCTTGTTATATGAACCTTGCATTGTGGTAGTATTTAGAGAGATCTAGCTCCTGATTACTAGGTTGTAGTGACTATATCACATGGGACATCGGGGTGATCCAAAGATTGACGACCTTTCGATTGTATAGGAGTATACCAAACTGTTGGGTCACTGAATTCCCCAATCTTCTTCTAACAAGGATTTGAACGTAAAATCACCTAAGTGTAAACAAGTCACTGAGTGAACAGTAACTCAGTGAGTCATCTTCAGGATGCTTAGACCGAGCCTAAGAAGAAAGGTTCTCCATTCAGTGAGGCGGAACTCAGTGAGTGAGATCTAAGCCAAGAAGAAGATAATAGGTTCAGTGAGGATGAAAATAACTCACTGAACCCCAAGACTCCTCAACAACTATCATGGTACTGAAGACTAATGACTTGAAGACTGAAGATTTGGCAGGACTGGGCGGGAAAGTTTGAACTATTTCACTAAAGTACTTTATCACTTTAAGGTCAAACTTTCCCCAAATGGTTAAATCCAGTCTGTCATCAGAAAGCACCTTTTGGACTTAACTCAAAGAAGTTTCCCTTGCCAGAGAATAAAATGTATCAAGATTTTATTAAAGAACGCTTAGGTCCATTGTTTAATAGAGTTGTTCATATTTGTGTATAAATAGGCAACATAAGTGAGGAGTAAAAGTTGACAAGTTTGTGCAATTAATGCAAAGCATTCACAAACCACTTTTACTCCTCCAAAGAATAACATAGCCCCTGAGATAGCTCAGTGGGACCTCAGTTGTCACTCAAACATTGTTTTGAGTTTAGAGAGGAGTCAATACCACACTTGTCATTTTCAATCCCAAGTGTTATTCCGCAAACACTTGGGTATGATTCTTTTTGATTAACTTCTAATAAAGAATTAAACGTTGAAAAATATTGTCTCTTATCTTTACATTGCTTTATTGTTAATCATATATACATCTGAGTTAAAAGTCATATATCTTGGTTACATTAGCTATTTAGTTATTGATAACCAAGTAAAAGGGACCAACACAAACCACCACCTAGATAAGTATAAGTACTTAAAAAATGCAAGATAGATGCTTGATTGACCATATAGGCGCCTAAATGCCAAGAAGTGGGACTGTTGGCATAGGAACAAATCACATATGTAGTTGGGATATTATAGACTAGATTTCGGTTGGTCGATTTAGATGACCATTCAGACTAATTACTGGAAGCTATAGGTTAGGCTAAGATGACCGTTTGTGTCCTAGCGAACTAAGACAACTAATAGAAGCGACAATTAGACGTTGCACCATGAAGATGAACCATAGCACTAGTTTAGGATTAACTAGTGTAGCACGCTTTCTTCTCTTGATTAATTCACCAAATTTACATTTTGCATTTTATTTACTTTAATTATTTCTTCAATTTAATCATGACAATTAAGCTGATTAATTTAGATAGACATAAATCGATAGACTGCCCATAGCTCTTGGGAATGACCTCGAATTTACCATTTCCTCACTACATACGACTCGGTACACTGCCCGTTAGTATATATGTTGATCCAAAGGTAGACGAGACCTTATAAATTTAAGGCATGATCACACGTATCAAGTGGCGAAGGGACGAAGCTCCCTTTATGGGTTCCATGGCTAATTTCTTAGGGGTCTTTATCAACAGCGTGAAGCGGTCGTGTTTACGCCCGGATCTCCTAGATCGACGTTCATAGTCTCCCCGCTTCTCAAAGTTTGGCTTGGTGTGTAATCTCCCGTAAATTTTCCTATGAATAGTAAAAGTAAATCAAAGACTAATATATCATTACGTTAATTAATAACGTTTTTACCAATAACAATTTTTTTTTAATCAAATATGCTATGTTACTTAAAAATCACTACGATATTCATGATTCTTTTTTTTTGCTTGGAACAATGCTCACACATGTACTACTATAGTCTAAAATCGCGAGAATAATAAACTTTTACCATTTACAAACTTACGTAACGTATTTTAGCGAAACATATTCGACAACTCCCGGACTCACGTAAACGTTTCACTAAATATTAACTAAACTTTCACTAATCACAATTAATGTTTTTACGAATCCTAATTACATATAACCGGACCCTTAATTTTATACTAAGCCCAAAGTTTAAACCGGCCTGTTACTATTCACGGCCCACACAAAATTTAGCCTAAAACCCCTTATAATTATTTTGGTAAAACTCGACTAGACCATGCCAAAAACAAGCCTCGTACGCATTATTTTTACGCACGACACCCCTATATTTTTACACACCCTCGTTCCTCACCTATTCAATTTTGAGGATGTCGAATTTTAGTTTCTCACATCAAGTTTAACTACATCTTTACTAGGCAAAACGTTTGGTCCAAAAACGATTTCATAAAATTTCAACTAATCCAAAACTCAACCGTTTTAAACCACGCTTGTTTCTATGAAGTCCAAAAATCATTTCTAAACACAAACTAATGTTTAAATGTTGCATTTGATCATTTGTCACCAACTCATACACGGTTTGCAAATCGGTTTACAAAAGAAATAGGATAGTCGACATGTATTTTAAAAACAAAAGTGTACTCCCTCATTTCATGCACACACACATTGCATATTTTATGATCTAGAAAAAGTACCACATGCTTTTTATATACAAATTCACAAGTACAATTCATTTTATATTGGATCACCCATACGTTTCTTTTGAAAATGGTGTATGTCGATAGCTAGGAAACAAAGAGAAGGTCATGTTGCGTCTTACACTTTCTCAAGACTTTTATCAAACACGTAAACATCACTTCTCATAAATTATAGTCACTATGATACTCCAAAAGCTTCGTATATAAGCCACCATGCATGCATGCACTCGTACTCCCATATACAAAACAAATATCAAATACTCTAAGTTCTTAGTCCTCGTTTCTGGTTCAATTTACTTTGGCACGAGCACAAGACTTTCCAATCAAGTTTAGGAGGAACAAATCCTTGTTTGTGAACCTTGGTCGAGTCTACACTCACATTATACACTTATACTACTCTATTCTCGACTATACGACTCGTTTTACCCCACCATTTTGGTGTAGTAAGTTCCTATACGACTCATTTCATTTCTATCTAAAGCGTACATTTTGATATATTTTTGTATACAACACAAACAAATGCACCTTATTACTCGTAAACTAAATAAACAACATATACGTATTATATATATTTCCCACCTTAACAATCACGTAATATAAAGATTTGAACCTAAAAAGTTACGTACAAACTATTTTTGAATACCTTTCTAACGTATCACAAGAAGTCTTGAAAACTCTTAAAATTTTTCTAAGTCTTTTTCTTATAAAAACTCGTTCCATGCTACCCATGAAACGCATGTATACCTTTAAAATCTACTTAACGAGCATACTATTTTATTCCACAAACTAATAGACCCCCTGACAAACAATCATTTTCGTATACAAACCTTGCAATAAAAATCGCGTCTTGAACCTCTAAAAGTTACAAAGCAAATCGACTTGAGCCTAGTTTTGAAAATAAATGAATGTCGATTGGGCCTTAAAGCCCAATCAGCCAAAAATAAGCCGATCACATAAGCTGTCTCAATAAGCTGTTTAGTAATGTTTTTATGATCCTAATATTAGCCCAAAACCAAGCCCAAAACTCTCGTAAGCCCATCGGATTTAGAAAGCTTAACGGGCCCTAGTATTTTCGTTAAAAGCCCATAAGCTATAAAATAAGCTTTTCGAAAAATAAGCAGTTAGGAAAAGTTAAATAAGCTATTTTTTAAACTAATTAAGAAATAAAAATGTTAAGTTTTGAATTTGGTGAATTTTGGACTAAATTTGCAAAAAGTATAACTTTCGGGTTAAAAGTTTCACTTTTATAAACTTTAGGTAAAAACTGTCATATTACAAACATGAGGATGAAAAACAAATTTTATAAACTTTTGGATGAAAAGTGTAAAAATTATAAAGTTTTGGACGTAAAACGTAAAAATATTTAACTTGGGACTAACGACGTAACGCTAACACCATTAGGGTAAGAAGTGTAAAAACTTGGAAAAGACAAGGGTCGTATACTATAATTAATGTTTTATTTTATTTTTTTCCTTTACATTTCACGATATCACATCACGACGTTACGTTTTATTTCAAACTATTATTATTATTATTATTAAACTTTACGTTATATATATATATATATATATATATATATATATATATATATATATATATATATATATATATATATATATATATATATATATATATATATATAACTTAATTAAACTTACGATGTTTTATCAAACCACAAGTTTTACTATCGTTAAATTAACAACTCACGTATTCAAAAACTATTCGCGATTAAAACATTAAGACTATCAAACACTAAAACTTGCCATATATTATCTAGGTCGTGTGTGGAGCCGTTCCCTTATTGCAAACTGAGTATCGATATTTTTACCACTATACAACTAAGGTGAGTTCATAGTCTCGCCTTTACTTATTTAAATGTTTTATAAACCTCGCGAGGGGGATACACGCTAGTTTCTACAAAACTGAACACAAGTATTTTTCTTGGTATGCTATGCCTGATATCGTTATTGCTTAAGTCCCTTATTGCCAAAAGTCCCTCATATCATGAGCCTTAGTCACTCGTAGGGTGAACGTAAATAATTGTGGATAGATCTATTAAGGACTGACAATCTCCGTTTAGGCGTTCGAGAAAACTACCAAACGCACTTTATTTGAAATCTAATAGGTTACTGGCAAGAACCTATCCCGAGGGCCCTGTTACTATAATCCATCATTTATGATGAGATCTGTTAATCAGATGAGTGTCATGAGCATAATGCAATAACAACTGTTTTTAAGTTATAATTGTATGATGGTGCAATTATCACTTATAACTTGTGTTCAACTATTAAACTCAAACCTATGAATATCACTCAACTTTTGTTGATTTTTAACATGTTTATCTCAGGTCTATAACGAGCAAGGATGGGACAGAGGAGCACGAAATTTTCACAAAGGCTATAAAATTTTACTATCATTCGAAAACTTATTTTACAAACTTTGAAACCTCTGGGACCTCATTTTGAAAACTCTGATATTTACAAAACTTCGAATGATAAATGTTTTAGAAATTTATTTTCTACTGAAAAACTATGAGCTGTGAAGTAACACCCAATCTTTATTCCGCTGCAAATATTTTAAAATTGGGGGTGTTACATGGTGTGAGACTTATTTGAGTCAGACTATTTCCAACAGGACCCTTTCTTCTTGGATTGGGTTTGTATTGCTTTCTCTCCCCGGATAAATGTTTTTATGACGCTCATCATTTCATCCACCGTCTTTGGGATGTTGTTATTCAGTATCAAGCCGGGGTTGGTTATCCCATGCATGGATCCTGAAATTCTCATGCATTATGGGGCTCTTTTTACCAACAAGCTTTCATTATTGAAAAGCTCCATCAACGCTTCCGTAGATTCTCCTTTTCTTTGTTAGACATGGTGAAGCTTGACTGAGTCTTTTGTATGTCTATTTTGAGGCAAATAGTACGCTAGAAACTTCTTTATGAGGTCTTCAAAACTGTCAAATACTCTCTAGCGGGAGCTCATCAAACCACAAGCGAGCAGAACCCATCAAAGTTGAGTTGACATGTAACACCCTGTTGGCATCGACCATCTTTCTTCACTAGCCGAGGCTGAGAAATTTTTGAGATTGTTGAGGAAACATGATCAAGATCTCTTTATGTTTTAATGATGACAAATAAACCATCGAAACACATAAAATAACAAACGTTAGCTCAAAATCGCCGGAGCCAATGTCTGCTCCTGGCGCGCTGCCCGCTCGTCAACGCGCGGGTGACGCGCCAGGAGTCTGTATGGTTCCGGGTGAATTTTGAAAGTCGGTTTTCCCCTTACCCGACAAATGTGGATCTTTCAATACAGGTATGAATATGTTATGTGCTTAATTGAGAACACTCGAAACAAGTTTTGAGATTTGAGATATCCCACTTTTAGAACACCCATTTACGGGAAAACGCCAACTCGTGTTTTCTAACTATCGCCTCTAGCCAAGGATTTTCTAAACTTAGGGAGCTCATAGATTTCACGTGACATCGTATTGAAGCATCCATATGCTCATATCCTGTGCTTACGTCTTCTCTAATTACGTAATGGGTTTATTCCATTATTGGTCAAAACTAAGTCAAAGGTCACTTTGCGTAAACGCATCCTTTCCCACTTGGGTTATGCTTTAAGTCAAGGCAAAGCACTTAACTTGTTTGAACCAAGGTATTAGTTGAGAACGTTGAGTCGTGGAAAGTCACGAGATATGAAACTATGGATTCTCAACGTTGTGTTACTTGAAATTATAAGTAACGTATAATTTTCTCAGCTTATAATCTTAATTGTCAAAACCTTTTCTTCTTAATGACAATAAGATTATGTGTTAATCCTCTCTTAATCCCATTTATACATAAGACAAAACCAATCATATCCAAATTAAATATTCTCTTACACAATCTCTTACACCCATACATATTCCCTTACACACTACATCCTAACCATCCATTCCCTTACAACACATCTCTACCCTTTATTTTCAATACATGGGGAATTGTTTGAAACCTTAATATAGCTCCTCTCATCCAAGCCATTGATTTCAAATTACAACACATCACAACCATCCATCCAACCCCTCATCTCTATATCATCACATGGGCTTGATCTCAACCATTGAATTCAAACTAAACTCATCTCAACCATCCATCCAATCTCTCCTATCTATGCCACCACATGTGCTTGATCTCAACCATTGAATTCAAACCAAAACCATCTCAATCATTGATTTCTCCTTTCCCCCCAAGCAAAGCATATTCCCTTGGAATATCCTTTCTTAACCCTAACCTAGTCTTGATCTTAACCATTCATTTCAAGTGAACTCATCTTAACCATCCACATTCCACACATGCCAAATTATTTGAAAACCAAGGGAGGCTCCCTTTGATCCTAGCCATCCAATTCAATCCATTTCATCTCAACCCTCCATCTCATTCTTTCCCCCCAAGCATTGGAATATTCCTTGGCATATTCTTTCTCTCCTTTCTATGCCATGTGAGGAGATACACTTCTACCCCTTCCAAATTACCCTATCTACACTTTAAACCCTTGGTAATTTGGTTTCTCTTTAAACACTTCACAAATGATTTCCAAATTGGCTATTTGAGCTGGTAAACCTTAGATTGATTAATGTTAAGGTTTAGTGTGAAGTACAATTGGGGGTTTAGCAAGGATAGGTATTTACAAGGTCCAACACCCAAGTTTTGGGAAAAGTTTGAGACAGAGTCCTGGCGCGCTACCCGCTCGGGTGATGCGCCAGCCTCGATAAATTTTTCCCAAGATTGGGTCTTGGCCTATAAATACCACCCTTGCCTCTTGTATTCCTCACCCCTTGCCATTATTCTTTCTCTCTAGATTCTTTCTCTCTAAACACTCTCAAATCTCTTTGTCTATCTCTATCTCTATCTCAATCTCTAATCTTGTGTTCTTGATTGTCACACTAACATCTTTGGAAGAACACATCTACTTGCAAGGGAAGAATCACAAGAACCTAATCCACTCTTGTGATTGTGTCGAGGGTCTTCTTTTTTATACCCTCTCTATTACAATCGATTCTCTAGGTTATGTTAGGGCTTGGTTGAACAAACATATATTCATTCATTCAATTGTTTGTAAGGGAAGTCTTGTGTCTTGGTGACCAAGCCTAGATCATTAGGGATCTAGTTGGGGCTTGATACTTCCGGGTGGAAGTCTTGGTAGTGATCTTTGTGATCGTTAGGTGAAGTCGAATCGTGAGATTCTTTTGGGTGGTTTCCGAGGGCGGAATACAGTTGGTGAGTAACTCCTTCTTTGTGAGCATCGATATTGGTGAATATCAGTGGAGTGAATTGTAACAGTTTGTAGTCCACCGAAAGGATTATACTAGTGAATAGTATCGGAGTCGCAGATTCGCAACTAGACGTACGGATGGTATAAACCCCCCATCCCGAACCAGTATATATCGTTGTGTCTTTTACTTGCATTATATACTTTGGTTGCATTAGTGGTTGTTGGATTATTATACAACCACTTGGTGATCCCTTTGGCTTAAAGTTTTTAAACATCTAAAAAGCCGAAAAAACCGTATTCACCCCCCCTACGGTTCTACAGAGATGATCCTCTGGATCCCCGTCCTGTCATAGGTTTTCACGTTCGCTGGCATCCGGATTCGCTTTTGAAATATGAAGACGTTGATACGCTTAGTGAACGGAGTGGTTGATTCTCGATATAGGGCTACGATAGGTCGCTTCCACCTCTCTCCTCTGACTCTCGCAACTTTCACTTCCAATTTCTTCCTCTAAAGCTTTCCTCGCTTTTCACAAGTCTGAATCATTATGCTTTCTCAGGGTGTCATGGCCCAAGCTATGATGCCTTCACCCCCTTTCCTTTTTATGGGAGCTTGAGCACGTGACACGGGTTTATGAGCTTCCAGGATTCCCTTCTCCAGTGCTCTTGTCTTTTTGCCCTTAACCTGGAGAAGACACTGCCAGATCGCGAACGACTAGGCATTTGAGACCTAGCTCGCTCTTTGCTTGGATGTCGTGATCCGAAACCCACCCTAGAAAAGACATTTCTAGATGGTGAAGGTGTCCGGTCACGAGATCTCCCTCTCTTTTCAGCTCTCTTTTTCTATTTCCTCCTCGATCCTTGCGAATCTTTGCATGGCGATGCTGCTTCAATATCTTGCTCAGTCCTCTCACTATAGCTCAACCGACTCCTGACATATTTTAATTTTTCTTTTTGAGCCCTTTTCGCCATAAATGAGGGTAGTTGCTCATAGTGCCTCAACCGACTCCTGACATATTTTAATTTTTCTTTTTGAGCCCTTTCCGCCATAAATGGGGGTAGTTGTTCATAGTGCCTCTGGCAAAATTACAGAGCCGTCAGCATTACAAGGGGTGTTGTCCACAATAGGACTTTCGTTCATAGGATGTAGTTATGCTTTGGTCCCACGGATGGCACCACGTGATGAACCAGAAATTAGCATGTAAGGCTAGTTCACTTAAATTGACAAGGGTTTCTCTTCTAATCTTGATTGTGTGGAGATTCAATGAGTTGAACTTGCTATGAAAATGCACTGTTAGTCTCATCGTGGGAGGGGGCTCCCACGATCAACCTCGGGCGTAAGAATAAGTATTCGTTACGGAGGGATAAATGAAAGTGAGAGCAATATGAGAGTTAATATGTGTGTTGGAACCTAGCCTTCAATGACCAAATGTGTGGCATTTATAGGCAAGGTTCTTTGTCTTTACCTTCGGATCACGGGTCTTGATCCTCTCTATTATCCGGTGGATAATAGTGTTCCTATGTCGGGAAAGGGACGTGAGGCATGGATATCCGAGCCTTCTTGTCTCTTTGGTTGACTTATGTCGTCCTAGGGATTCGTGTTGTCGTGTGCTCCCCAAGTTTTATCCTTTTATGGCAAAGCTTGGTCAACACTCGTTTACCATGAGATATTCCTTACCTGTTTAGGCGGGTCACGTGATTAGTGACTTGGATTCACTCGAACCACTTACGTTCGAAGGACGAAGTGTTGGCGCCGTGAGGGACGCGCGTAGGCCCTAGACGCCGATACTTGTTTATTTACTCTGCTTTCTTTTAGAAGGCGTATGTTTCATTGGCCGCACTTTTGTACTCCTCCGTGGTGAGTTTTGAGTTGGACCTGCCTAGCCGCGGCTACTGAACGGCCACGTCTGACTCATTATGTTAGGGCGGTATCCGCCGTATACATGATCATTTTCTTACAAATAAAACATACGCAATAACCAATTAACAATGAATCTCTTAGCAAGCTAGCTAGATTTCTGCTTTAATTCTTATGCATTACAAGTTATCCAAGATATGTCGACAAACCACTACCTTATTTTATGGCAAATACTCTATAGCATTTGAGCATCGTGTAGGTGATCAGGCAACAAACCGAGATACTAGAATACGGAACTATGACCTTGAATGAAAATATGATACACACAAGCAACTATATATCGACAAAAAGTAGAAGCAAGCACACGCGATATTAACCCTTAACCAAAATGATTAGTTATTGAAAAGAATATGTAGTACAACGACCCCTCCCCCCTCACCTCTTTATTATAGAGATGAGGGGGGAAGAAAACCAACTCTAGAAAGAGTTTAAACTGGCTGCTAACAAAGGAGAAAACTAGACTCTCGAATACTTCTGACTCAACAGATCATATGCCATATATATAGCATGTAAACCGACCTATGTATTCCTATTTGACTAAAGTTACACTACGACCCCCTAGACTTAGTAATACTTGCTAATATGGATACTATAATACAACAATATCCACCTTAGTATCATATTAGCCATCTCCGATACGCAGCAGCTTCAACCAGCGCTGGAACCTCGGATAGGGGTGTGCCTTTATTCACGCACTAGCAGCAATAACCGCTACTAGCATTAGCTTAGCTCCTGACTCTAGCGAGAGTCCCTTTAGCCAAATAGCCTCCTTTGCAGCCTCCGTAGGTGTCATATACGCCGCTTCAGTTATTGACAAAGCCTCAATGTGCAGCATCATAGCTTCCGAGCTTCCTGCACATCCATGTATCATAAACTCGTACCTTGTGATTGATCTACCCATGACAGTGATCGATCTACCCATAGCGTAGTCAAAATCCACAAAAAACCTGTGCGTCTGTCTGTAATCCACGATCGAACCTATCCAACATACCCACATCTACAGATGCTATGTCAGGTCTCGTGCAGACCATCTAATACTCCCGGCTTCCAACCGCATATGTACATGACAACTTACCATTCTTTTCCACATCACAGTCCCCTGATAGACTACCCTCCAACGACAGTATGGAGTGTCCCTCCAACAAAGTCTGTACCAACTTTCTGTTGTAAACCCTGGACTATAACCCTCTCATAGTATTACCACTCTGATCCCTGATGATCTCCATACCAAGTATATTTCCTTTTGCTTTGTCCAGCAAACCCTTGGTAACCCAGATCTCAGCCTTGCATCCGCAAGAAAAAACCATACCATCTATATAGAGAAATAGATTTATGATCAAACCTGGTGTATACTTCCAGTAATAGCTGTGGTTGTTGATTGATGTTAAACCACCTACTTATATTGACCAAGGAATGGTCAACAAAGTCAAATAGCTTAGATCAATGCTCCGGGTAATATAATGTATCACCAGGTCGTTAAATCTCGTTGAGGTGTGAATTGTAACTTAGCGTGCTTTGTGATCGGGTGTTTATTCACAGAAAAGGGTTGTTATGAGAATTATTTGGAAATTATTGAACAAAATAGCTTAGGAAAGCTATGTGAATGATTACGTGAATTGAGGTTCAGAAAGAATCACTTAAATCTTGAAAACCGTATGTTTGCCGAAAACGCGAACAAACGTACAAGGAATAAAAGTGAAAGAAGTGATCTGAAAAGGCTACTCGTATGAAAATTAACTTTTTACAATCCTAATGATGAGAGAAAATTTTTGGAAATTTAAAACTAATTTTTACACTAATTTTATAATTACTATTAATTAAATACTATTTTCCCAATTACTTTTAATTAACTAAATTAACCTAAATTATAAATAAATATGAAATTAACTTGGAAAAATAAAAATTAAACTTAGAAAAATCTAAAATAATATAAAACAAACTTTAGAAATGAAAATATATTTTTAAGACTATTTAATTAATTATTACTAATTATTAACTAATTATTAATTTATTTAAATTAAACTAAATTCTAATTAATTATTAAAATATACTAGAAAAGTGAAAATAAAATTTGGAAAACTTAAAAATAACTAAAAACTAATTTTAAAATTTAATTTATATTTTTCTGATTTACTAATTAATTATTATTAATTATTAACTATTTAAGAATTACTAAAAACTATTTTAAATTAAGAAAAATACTAAATGATAAAAGAAAAATCTGAAAAAATTACAAAAATTGTTTTTACACACCAGAAGCCTAGAAAAATTATAAAAATGAGAATTGCTTATTAATAAGCTGAAAAATAAGCCAATTGGCTTAAATAGAAGCTATCACTTCTATTAAGTTGGGCTTATTTGAGATTTTCTTTTTCCAAACTGCTTATTATAAGTTTTTAGACAACTTTTGTGAAGTGACTTTGACTGTGGTCAAGGAAATAAGCACTTCAAGTGCTTAATTCCTTAACAGTTGACTTTCCTTGACCAGAAGTGGAAATAAGCTCACATGAGCTAATGTGGGGTCCACTTTGGTGAAAACAAATACAAATAAGTATAATGAACAAGTTAAAGCAAGTAACACACAAATAAGCTGATTCAATAAGCTAGAACACCAAAATAAGCTGTTTGCTTATTTGGTTCTGAGGCAGACTGGGGACAAACTTTTGATGCCAAACTAAGTGGGGTCCACTGGTCTACAGGTCAAACAAATGGTCAACCCTTAATCCCTGGTAGGAGGGGGTTGAATGATGCCAAGTTGGAGGTGTGGGACCCACTGGGTCAGTCACAAAACACCACCAAAGTTGGGTGGGTGAACTGAGTGGTCTGTGCACAGGGCAACTAACTTGCCCTGCAGGTCACTTCCAGGGGCATTTTTGTCCAATAGAAAAAATCACAAAAATGTATAAACCATGAAATTCAATAGTTCTACTGATAGAGTTAACCCACAACAAGTTTCAAACCTCCAATCCAAATACAAAAATCAGATAAATTCTTGCCATTTTGATGAAAATCTAACACTTTGCACTTTTGACTTTTTGAAATACTTTGGTACCTTGACTTTGATGAAACTCAGATGCTTTTTATAGCTTGTATATGTTATTATAAGCTAGATAAAGATCAATTTTAGTGAAAGTACCAACTTGTGCAAAGATTAGATGAGTTTTGGACCTCAAAGATCACCACAGTTAACTGTGGTGATTATTTTTTAGTGATTTTGACTTTTGTAGTGTTTATGAACAAAAGTAGGGTTCCCCTGACCTTGTATTCAACCAAACAACTTGTTGGAACACAGAATTGCACAAATGAACAAGTAGAATAGCTTAAACAGATTACAACCAAACACTCCTATAAAAACAATTATTGATGAGATTTTGATTCAGACAAACATAAAACACAAACAAATGATTACCACTGATCTAGTTACTAATAATTAACTAAATTAAACACAAATAAATAGTTAGAACTACTTATTACTAAAGAGATGAGATTTTTTAGCTTACAAAGCCTTCCAAGCTTGGCTGCCAAGTACCAATGACCATTATCCAACCTAATGACCTCCCATGAGGTCCCTAACCCACAGCCATCCTTTATTTACTGTGCTCCAAGCTTGTTCAACCATTGATCAACCATTTTTTATTTATTTTTGATTTTTCTTGATTATTTTTAATATTTATAGAAACTGAGTTAGGATGTTCACACAAGCTTAAAAAGCTTAAAGAAACTTGTTTTCTGAGTTTACATAAGCTTGTAAATGACTTGTATACACAATAGAAGCTTAACTTAATACTTGAGAATTTGAAAATGGAACTTGAAAATTGAAATTGAGAATTAAGCTTTGAAACAGACTTTCATTGATAACAAAGATTACAATACATTAGAATAAACTAAAAAAACATTTAAAACTAAAAATTACACACTAGAATGCTCAACAATGAGCTACAATATATAACGAGGCAAAAATAAACCCTAGGACTTCCCACATGGCTCTAATTTGAATTCTGGATGTCCCACAAGCTTCATGTTGACCTATTGACTAAATCCCAACCGTTTAATTGCTTTGAAATCAATCTCAGCTGTTGATTACTTTTTTGGCGCCAAAATGGTTACGGGGCAAAGTGAGTGGTTCTGGTGGGGGGTTGGTGTGGGAATTTATGGTGGTGGGAAGGTTTGGTGAGGAGCATTAATTGTGGTGGCTAAAGGGTGGAAAAAGGTGAGAGGAGGGGGGAAATATACCCTGGTTTTGCGCGGGTATGTTGGGGAAGAAGGAGGGTCAACGGTCTTTTGACTCGTTGACCGTTTGACCCCGTGGTTTTTATTATTTTGAAGGTGGGCCGGGTAAGTTGGGCCTGGATCATGGACTGGGCAATGGGGATGGTTTGGGTTTGGTTTTGTTTTATGATAATAAGGGTCCGGTTGGTTTGTTTAGTGACAAGGACCAATTTTGTAATTGTACCAAACTTCAAGGACTGGTTTTGCACTTTTCCAATTTTGCTTCCAAGGACCAATTATGCCAATCATTAATAAACCAAGAACCAATTTTGCCATTTTTTGATTTTTCAAAATTCCCAGGGATCTATTTTGCCATTTTTGGATTTTCAGGGACTAAACTTGTAATTTTTGGAAAACTTGTTACCCAAGTGTAATATTTTGTGATTTTTGACTTTAAAAACCTTGGGTTGACTTTTCCTTTCAAAATAAATGCATAGGGACTAAATTTAACAAGCTGAAAGTGCCAATATTGCAAACTTTGTACGTTTTTTCTTTGTTTTTGCTCATTTTGCTTTTAAAACACATAAAACACAATCCCTGGGATAATTTAAGTATTTTGATATCTTTTTGATTGTTTTTGTATGTTTTGGCAGTTTAAATACGTCAAAAACGATGAGTGTTTGAGCACTCATCAATTGTCGTCACTGCTTTTCCTGCAACCGTTGCTGAGCACACACACATCTGACCGAGTATCCATTTCTTCTTTCAATCCAGTCTTCCACTTGGAAATCACCTCACAAGCAACTGTATTATTGAAAATCAATGACTTATGTGCGTATATCTTCTCCACTGTAGCAACTGCAAAAGCAGCCTCATTACTGGCTTTTCTATATCTGTTTAGTTCCCGTGCTATGTGTTGCTCCCTATCACGTGTTGAATGATAGTCTATCAAATCCTGAGTTTGTACTTCCCGTGAACCAGCTACCTGACCGACATTCCCCTGAGGTTCCACCTCAAATGTATGATCCCCAAGCGGTTCCACCTCAAACTCAACTCCCTGCAACCCATGCACTGAACCTGTACCTACACCAGAACCAATGAAAGTTTTCTTGTATTCCCCACTCTCATTGAAAACCATATTCCTGTAAAGCACTCCCTTTGAAGTAACGTCATCTAACCTCCAAAGTTGATAACCCACCATACCTTCACGGTATCCCAGGAATATGCACTTGACCTTAACCGGTTCAAGCATCCCTTGCTTATTATTAGCAAGCCAACCAAAAAACCCTAACATATCTATAGGAGTCTTGAATCCAATCGCTGATAATGGTGACCTATTCACTAGATATGTACACTTGGTTGTATCCTCTGTCCAAAAAACCTTGGACAGACCAGACTGAATCAAAAAACAACGTACCTTAGCCAAGAGTGTCACATTCATCTTCTTAACCAACCCATTCTGCTGCTCTATCCATGCAACACCCAAATGTTTGGCAACCCCACTCTTCGTACATTGTTGTGTAGAACTCTGATTACAAGACTCAAGAAAATTACCTTTCTTGATCTTCCTTCCAGTCTGAGATTCTCCTAACTGCTTTCTACCCTTCAATGTCTTCCCGGTCACTGCCTGACCGACTAGGGTATATACACAATTAGCCTTCCTTGTTCCTGATAAAACCACCAGTGAACCCTTTATAACCTTGATCCTGCCCGACTGCATTTTCACGATAAAACCCTCCTTTTCAAGAGTACCCAACGATATCAAGCTTCGCCATAACTCCGGAACATACCTAACGTTGTCCAAAACAAAACTTGACCCATCCCTCATTTGTACTTGAACCTTACCCGTCCCCCGTATACGGCTTTCCCTGCCATCACCCAGCAGTACATTACCACCGTCATACACCTTAAAATCAAACAAGTAATCTCTCCTGTATGTCATATGGTATGAGCCCCCTGAATCCATGATCCAGTCCAACAGTTGTTCAACACTCATAGCCATCATAGCCATCAGCACTGTCATACCTATCAGCTCCAGAACCGGATACATGATATTTATTCCTGACAAAACCTTGAGATTTCTTGTGATTATACCTGGGACAATCCCTCTTCAAATGCTCCTCAGACAGACATATATAACACTTGAGTCTGCTGCTTATTCCCTATGACTTTGACCACGAACTACCTTTACCCTGTTGCATATCACTTTGATCAGATTTGCCCCTCACAAACAACCCTTCACCACCATCAACCTTTGCTTCCGTCATCCTTTGAAGTTCCATAGAATGAAGTGTCGCGACCACGTCTTCTAGCTTCAAAGTATTCCAACCATATAGCAAAGTATCCACAAAATTACCGTAAGACGATGGTAAAGATGTGAGTAATAATAATGCATGATCCTCATCCGATATAGCAGTATCTATACTCGCTAAGTCACCTACCAGCTTATGAAACTCATCAATATGTTCAGACTGACTCTTATCCGGATGCATGTGAAAAGTATATAACTTCTTCTTCAAGTACAAACGATTAGCTAAAGACTTTGTCTTGTATAAAGTCTCTAACTTTTTCTAAATCCCCGTTGCAGTCGTCTCCTTTGTTGATCAATTTAACGCATGTAATAAACCTTACAAAAATCGATCAAACCAAGAAACCCTTCAAAAAAAACAAAAGCCCTTTCTTACTCAAATATCGATTAAACCTTGGCAATCAAACCATCCAACAAATCGACAACCCTTGAATCAAGATAGGAACCAACGATTTTTTGAAGTAACCCTTGTCGTACTTTAATTTTGCAACATATTTCTTGTAACCAAAGAAACCCTGCAACCTCGACAAGTCTTGGACTTTCTTTTCAGCGACCCTTTGTTTATTCTTAATACCTTGTGATATAAACCTCACAACATCGAACTAAACAAATTACCTTGCGCAAAACTTAACCCCTTCAAAGTAATAACCTTTTTATTTATAAATATTGAATCTTTAAAAAGTAACTTGACATCTTGTTACTTTTCCAGCCAATATCTATAAAGAAAATAATCAAAATAAACATCACCTTGAAGTATTGTTGACTTTATTCCTCCTTAAAAGCCAACCCACGTGATGTGTACTCCTTATCAATCACGTGACCTGATGTGTCTTCTTCGTCTATAACATGACAAATCCAGTAGACACCAAACCTTTGTCGATCTTCAGTTAACCGAAAACCAACAAATAAAAACAATATCACGTGCTCCCTTCAAAAAGTAACATTCCGTGATTAATAAAAACGATTTCTGTAACACTTTAGTTGTCTTCCCTCCAAAATCAATTACTCCCTCCGTCCCATAATAATTGTCCACTTTGACTTTTTTGAGTCTTTCTTATTCAACTTTGACAATTAATATTTTTATTTTTGTTATATAATATTTGATGAAAATTATACCAATGAAAATACATTTAAAACCTAATCTATTCATATATTTTTCATTAAGGATTATATTACATAAATAAAAATATTTATGGTCAAAGTTGAATAAAAAAGACTCAAAAAAGTCAAAGTGAACAATTATTATGGGACGGAGGTAGTATTAAACAACACCTGATGTCTTCTTCTTTGTCAAAAACCGACAAAAAACCAAAACGACACCAGAACTTCTTGCCGATCTTCTATATTCTGAAAATCAACAAACGTTAAGTTTTCTTTAACCCGTCAATAACCTCGACTAATCGAAAACTTAAGAAACCCTTTTGAAGTAATCCTCCGTTCTTCGTACCCGAAGAACCGAAACCCGAAACTCTTTTGCTAACCCTTGAAGTTGATGCCTTACACTTCAAGTAAACTTCGCAAAACTGGAATTTCAAAAAACCTTTGCTTCACCCTTGAGGTCGATGAACCTTACACCTCAAGAAGACCTTGCTATCGAGATTTTAATACCCAAAAAACTCGATTTCAAGAAACCCTTTGAATCTTTTCTTGTCACAAACCTGGACAGAAAACAAGCTCCAAAGTAAACCCTTATTGTCGACAAGCTGCTGCACCTTCCTTGTGTCCACAAACGAACACAAGAAACCCTTGAATATCGAAACCTTTGAACACAAAAAAACCTGCTGCCCAAACCTGTCGATATTTAAGAACCTTCAACAAGAATCGACCTAGTTTCTCTCACCTTCGAACCTAAGCTCTTGATACCAATTGTTTGTGATCAGGCAACAAACCGAGATACTAGAATACGGAACAACGACCTTGAATGAAAATACGATACACACAAGCAACTATATATCGACAAAAAGTAGAAGCAAGCACACGCGATATTAACCCTTAACCAAAACGATTAGTTATTGAAAAGAATATGTAGTACAACGACCCCTCCCCCCTCACCTCTTTATTATAGAGATGGGGGGGGGGGGGGGGGGGGGGGGAAGAAAACCAACTCTAGAAAGAGTTTAAACCGGCTGCTAACAAAGGAGAAAACTAGACTCTCGAATACTTCTGACTCAACAGATCATATGCCATATATATAGCATGTAAACCGACCTATGTATTCCTATTTGACTAAAGTTACACTACGACCCCCTAGACTTAGTAATACTTGCTAATATGGATACTATAATACAACACTCGTATAAAGGAAAGACATCATTCTACGTATATACTTTTGGTCTGATCTTGACATGCACTTCGTTGTTTCCCATGACGTGTCGTACATATTAAAAAAATTAAAACTTGTTACACAATAATCTTGTATCACGTACACAATAGGTTACAACAACATTTTAAAACACATTGAATGGAAAGCATTTAGTAAAAAAAAATTCTTAGTTTCTGCTTAACAGGGATTACCTTGCACGGATTTCATCTTCATTTCACAACATTTGATAAATTCACACATTGAATTATACGATGAACCATTAATCCCCAATGCTTTTTTTGCACTTTCCCTTAATGCTTTCACTTTGTCTCTCATTAGCTTTCCTTCTTCACCCTTCATCAAACTCCTCACCATATTCTCTATCTCCACCCTCCCTACCACCTTCTTTGCCGGCAAAACTTCAGGACGCATGGCCACTTTCACCTCCTCTACAAGTGTAGAGGCGTTTAGTCGTTGCTCTGCGTGTAACGGCCACGCAATCATTGGAACACCAGCTACTATGCTTTCACAAAGTGAACTCACTCCACAATGGGACAAAAACCCTCCTATGGACACATGGTTTAGTATTTCTACCTGTGGAGTCCACAATGGGATGACTAACCCAAGTTTTTGGTTCCTGGCGAGGAATCCTTTCGGAAGGAAATATGACGGTCCAGATAAATCTGGATCACCACCACCCCCTGCAACGAAGTAGGCACGACCCTCAGCGGTGCTACTTGCAGGCGGTGGACGTACAACCCAAACAAATCTTTGTTGGCTTAGCTCTAAACCCCAAGCTAGCTCGGTTATCTGCTCAAGTGAGAGTGTCCCTCCGCTCCCAAAAGATACAAAAAGCACAGATTCAATTGGTTGCATATCAAGCCACTTGATTACCTTACTCTCCTTAGAAACAGCCGGGTCAACGTCTCTTGTCAATGGCCCGATATCATAAATCGGTACCTTCAAAAGTGACGTAAAAGTTTCATTATACTTTAACGCATCAAGAAATCTAGGCTCCATATCTCTCCATGTGTTAATCAAAATTCCATCAGGCAAAGTAGCAAAATCATTTCCCATGCGTACATACTCATCATACTCCCGGTTGTTCCGATCCAGCATAGGATCAGGCACATTTTCACACTGGATCGGCACACAGCCGGGAATATTTAATGGATCCATCCTGTCAACATATTGACCTGACACTTCCTTATCAAGAATAGGCAAGTATGTAACTAGACCAACGGTTCTTGAAAGAATAGCGGTGAATATGTACTTTTGCATGCCAAACTCATCCGCTATAGGAAGTGACTCAGTAGAGAACATGTCTGCTATAATCACATCAGGACGTCGCTTCATGGAGGAAATAGCAGACCTTATACCTTGTCGTGCTTCCCGCATCATGACTACTAAATGAGTGAAAACAGTGTCCTCGGGTCGAAGTAAGTCAGACATGTCAGGTAAAGGGATTTTGATGATACTAATGTTGTTCTCGGTGAAGGAGGAGATGAGCTGTGACTCCACGGGTGAGGATTCGGTTGTGACAGCTAGGATGGTGACGCGGCTGTGGTGATGGGTGGCGATACGGTTGCCTAGTAACAGGACCGGGACTAAGTGTCCCATACCAGGGCTTGATATAATTACTACGTGAAGCTTTTCGTTTTCCATTGATTATGTTGTTCGTGGTGTACTACTCACTCATATTCATGAATATATATACTACCAATGTGTTACTCCCTACTTACTAAAATAATCATCCACCGATAAATTACGCAGTTTAAAAAAAAAAAAAAAAAAAAAAAAAAAAAAAAAACATCATCGTTATAGTGTTTTTTTTTTTTTTTTTTTTTTTAATCTTAGGGCCCGCGGGGAAAGGGAATACAAAGGAATGAGTGAGGTGAGTATAATAAATCTCTTACCCCCAATTTACTCTATAATGGTTGATTACCCACTACGGGGTAATCAATCCCTTTGCACCCCTTACCAAGCACAAAACAATGAATGATGTGGGCCTTTTTGAATACCTTACCCATTCCCCACCCCCTTAACCCACCAAGCACCCCTTGTGCATAATAACAATTTTAACCTTAACTACTTAATTTTTAATTAATAATAACGTCAATTAAAAGTAATATCGTAAACTTGATCGTTTGTTTATCTATTTTTCAAAACGAACAGACAATGAACTTAAGAGGGAAAGGAGTATTAATTTGCGCATGTGAATATAATTTATACAAAGTCTTCGAGTCTTTAACTACTCCGTAATATATAAAATAACATGTTGGTTTTTTAAACAATATGGAATTGACTTTTTAACCTTTTTACTTGCGCATGTGAATATAATTTATGCTAAATCCACGACTTTTTAAGGAAGAGGTCCGGCCGTCACTAATAAAAAGTAGGGTAAAAGTCATAAATGCTTAACGTACTTACAAAATAGACTCATTCTACATATTATACTTTTTTTATTGTCAATATACTTAATTAAGTTCGTATTTTGTTTCATAATACATAACTGATAGAATTTGTTAAGGGTATTTTCGTCATTTCCCGAGTCTTCATCTTCTCCTTTAGTTATGTCGCTCCTAGTGTGTCCCATACTCTGCTTTCTTGCCATCATCATCAATTTCATGACATACCCCAAGTTATTCAACACAGTATTGTTTCATTTGTAGTTTCCAATGGTATAGCCCATGGTGACTGATAATACTATTAAATTCGGTCATATTTTTTTAAGGCAAATAAAGAGTCAAAGATCTCAGGTTTCATCTTATAAAAGATCATTAAAAGATCTTAAAGATAAATAAATACCCATCATCGATCTGTCACAGATTCGAATCAAATCCATAGCAAGATAATTCAACAAGACTCGAAACACACAACAAAACAAGATCTCGGGTTTCATCCATTCAAGAAAAGATCATTAAAAGATCTAACCAAAAACCCTTGTTCGATCTTTGAAAAACCAAGAACATATATAAAAACTTACATGGATTGAAACCCAAATCGCAATAAAAGCCTAATATCAAGAATGTGTTTGAGTTCGGGTTCTGAGAAGCAAAGAAAGTTTTCAAGACAAGAAATTAAACCTTAACCGAGACTATCATCAAGAAAGATTTCGCGGTTGAGTTTTAGTAAGAATCTTGTTTGGAACGATTTTCTAAGGACTATCATCAAGAAAGATCTGGATTTCTGTTTCAGAAGCAGAAGAAGGGCATTTAAGTCATTTTAAATGAGAGAGAAACATCAAATTATGTATTATGAAACAAAATACGAACTTAATTAAGCATATTGACAATAAAAAAAGTATAATATGTAGAATGAGTCTATTTTGTAAGTACGTTAAGC